>JAJJWW010013028.1:0-84591 GCA_023531295.1 Papaver armeniacum | reverse complement strand
GGCGGATCAAAAGATTTAATCTCTCAATTCATAATTTCAAAATTTTAATCTAAACTCAATTAATTAACCTAATCAGAATTTTAGTGTTAATTGACCAAGGGCATATTAGCCATTTAGAAAAAACAAGGTTAAGGGTGGCTTGGTTTTACTTCAAAATAACCCGATTTTGTCTTATTGGGTATACCCCAATTAGTTTGAGTATACCCCAATCAAGCCAGGATTTTCAAGTGGTTTTTATGGTTGAATGTATATATAGTATGTTTTTTAGTTTTGAAATTACTAAGATCAGTTTCAAATTTAGTTTAATTTTCAAACACTAAAAAAATTGTCTCTTTTTTATTGCAGAGATTTGGCTTGGGGAGGTATTGTCATTGACATAAGCTTAGAGTTAATGCTAAAGTCGATGGGCGTAAGACAACCTTGTGTCTCTTGTTTGTTTAGGTTTGGTTTGAATGGTTGGTTGGCAATTCATTATTGATGTTTTTGCGAAAAAAGAAAAAAAAAATGTTTGGTTGGCTGGTGGATGGAAATATTTAGACTTAACAATGGTAATTTTTTTGGTTTTCCTCATTTGATTTTGCTTGTTGAAGACATAAATCGAAATCGAGCGACTCTTTTAAATGCACAATTCTTTGATCGAAATAATTTAGTCACTCTTAAAACATCTGATAGGAACCACATTTTGATTAAATTTAGCACTATCAATGAATACGGTATTTGAGCTTTAAGTATTTGCTTTTTTTTGGACATCTAGGTTTAGAAACAAACGCGAAAACCTTTAACTTGTGTCTGACTAAAGTCTTTGAAATGTCACTTTAAATTAAAGTTGATATTTTTGTGTTTGCGATGTGGTTTTGTTATACTAATATATGATTGAGAACTTTCATCTAAATCAAGACAAATTATTTTTACCCCAAAATGTTCTCTATTCAGAGAGTTGTGTCACCAATGTTGACTGAAAGTGTAGTATTTTAGATGCAACTGGATTTATAACTAAATTTGTTTGCTTTGGTTGCTGCTCTTTGCACTCTTTTTTGGTTCAATTATATATATATATCATATGGTGAAAACTATATTTATCCTCTTGAAATTGTTATATCATGAATTTTATTTTGTGCAGAGATACGTAAAAACATGGAAACGCATAGTTTCAAAATACCTTACACATTACTCTTCCTAAAATTGCGATCTTTGAAAGAAAGCAAGTGACATAATTGGATCAAATTTTAGTTGGGAAGGCTTAAAGATTGTGCTTGCAATGGCTGATGAAATAATGGATGTCTCCAATAAAAACAACTTGAAGACTTAAAGTATTTGTTATTATGTGATTTTTCCTCGTCCAGTCACCTCCCGCAATTTCGTTTTAAGTCAAGCTAAAATATTGTTTCTGATTTGTTCCTCAGTAACAAATTGTTAGTGAGAATTTTTTTCTCAATGAGTATTGACGTAGTGTTCGACTTATTTAACTAGTCTGAGTATGTAATATTCTCCATGTACTCTAAGAAGTTTTTGGTAATCTGAAACATAGAGCAGAGGGATGTTGTATGACGTCCCGCTAGGTATAATCGAATTATAAGATAACAAAGAAACAAAACTTCTCATGATTTATACCAACTCTTTTTCATTTTTTCCCTGTTTCATAACTATACAAGAGTTCTCATTGTTGAGTAATGCGCTCACATCTATTGCTAGGTTATACAATGACAAGGCACTTAATACCTTTAGGTGAACTTACACCTATAGTGCATCTCTGATTGTTTCACTTAATTGCCATTAAATTGCTGGATTCTGAGTGTAGCGAACTCATGCTAAATCTATGTTGTAAAAGGCGAGCGCCTTTGGAGCTTAAGCGCCAAAGGCGCACTAAGACCAGAACCAGCGCCTGAGGAATTCGATTCTACACTGCATTCCACGCCGGCGCCTTAGGCGAACGAGTTTGGCGCTTTTGGGGCCTCGAGGAAGTGTTAAGCGCTAAGCAAAGCGCCAAAGGCGCCATGGGTAGGTGGTAAGCATCCGGGCCGGAGATTGGAGAGTTTGAGGTGATTGATTCTCGCAACATTTTCTCTATTCTAGATTTTCTTGTTTTGATTGAAGGATAGTAATGAGGTAGGGTCATTTGAATTGCTAGATGAGATGGTGAAAAGAAAATATGCCGACTTGAATCTGGTTATGCTCTGCCTCCCTTGCTCATGGAATAATTCACTAATTTCTCGTGCCTCAAGTCATTTGCGCTATTATTATTATGTAGGGAAAGGAAGCCGCTGTATGACAATTTTGGGCTCAATCTCTCCGATCCATTTCAGCAACAATCAATCATAAAAATATGGAAAGATCATTAATTTTTTGAGATGATAATTAATATTGCTACATATCTACTTCTTCCTCAATTAGTGATTGAAATATGGAAACTTCATTAATAGCGATATAATAATCTTGCTACATGTCAACTTCATCCCCAATCACCGGTAAAAATATGGAAACTTCATTAAAGTGAGATATATTATCACTTCGGGAAATTCAACCCATGGAGGCATGGCAATGAATGATCAAAGTATGGAAACTTTTATATATAAAGGAAATATTAATATTAATGTAAAATCAATCACCATCAATAATCAATGATCAAAATATGGAAACAACATAATAATTTTAAATCAACAACTTGATTGATTTAGTCTTAAGGGAGGATAGTTTAAGAGGCATTGACATCAATGAGGTTAATGAGGTCGGCCATGCTTCTTTTGTGGTAGTGGATTAGGAATTAGGGATGAGGTCAGCACCTTAACTGAATTTTGTGAAAAGAGAATGAGATCCAATTTTGTTGTCTTTTTTTTCCCAAATGATTACTTTTTTTACCTCCGAAACTTCAATGGACTCAAGTGCTCTTTTCATTAATCTACGATTCGGTGGTATAAAAACTTGGTAGAAGTCTAAAAGAGAACAGATCGTATATGTGGCCGCCTAGGGCGCCTAAGGCGCGCCTAGGCGCCCGGGCGCTAGGCGTTAGGTCTGGCGCCTCGCCTCGCCTAGCGCCTAATACAACATAGTGCTAAATGAACAAAGATTTATGTTTCCTCTACTGTTGGTAAAAGGTCTAATCATTTTTCTGGTTGTAATTTTGGGATTTGATGTCTTTTATGTTCTAACATCATTACTGTTTTCATATGTTCTAGGATATATTACAGGTGATAAACATGAGCCAAGTAGCGCACAAGTGGAGGATCCAATCCAATCTGTAAAGGACCTTCAAGAAGGCAAGAGGTCAAGTCTTCTCATGTTTTCAATTCCGCAGGTGTCCTACGAACGTGTTGGTTGATCGTTTCTAAGAAGCAATTTTCCAAAAACAAGCAAGCTGCCATGAACAAGTTCAATGATTAGGAATGTGTTTTTACTAAACCGTCGTGGTTCCCCACCAAGCATTAAGCTGTCATCACAGCCATCTTTTGTATATGGTTCACACCGCATCTATTGAACATTACTAAATAGTCTATTCTTACATGGCATGCTGTTGTTGACTATTTTTCACTGTGAATAACATTTCCTCACAAGTGTATAAACAAAAATTTATTTGTATTGCAAACCTCCACAGGCCGAGTAAAAAGAAGAAGGCTATTATTGGGGCGTCACATTCCAATAGAGGGGCTTCACCTAATAGGACAAAAACGGATCACTCATAAGTAATTTAGAAAACCCCTTAACTAAAATAATTTTAAAATGGCTAAACAACCCTCGTTTTTGTTAGTGATAATCATTTAATTAAAATAGTTAATCTAGTAAGTTATTAGATTTGATTAATGATTTTGGTTTATGTTGAGGATAAAAATTATGGTTAGTGTTTTGGTTTTTGATGGTAAGAGAAGTAGAAGGAAAATATAAGAAGTTTATATCAAAACCCTAGCTCCAACGTCCTCCAACTTACCTCCAACTTACCTCCAATTTTGAATCACTGCTCAAAATGGTCAAACATACATCCAACTTAGCTCCAACGTCCTTTGTTATATTCAAAAATCGTGAAAGTGTATGAATACATTGACCTCGCTCCACTTGTTGGTCGAAATATATTTTCACTACGCCGTTTTGAATGATTTGTCCCCGTGCTCGCGCAAGATTTGCCTTAAAATGGCTTGGCTTGCTAGTTCTAACGGAGACTCGTTGTTTCTTGATGGACACGTGTTGGCGTATGAGTGGTGTTTGGTTCTTGTGTGCGGTTGGCTCTCCGCTCAGCCCACTTATCACCCGTTTGGTTCCCGTGTTGCCTACCTATCGAGAAGGTTCGATTTGTCCTCGCTTTCTATTGCCTCCTCGCCCGCTCTTGGGTGGCGCGAGATGGTATTTGAAAAGGGTCTCGTGTTCCCATTGTTCGAAGATATTTATTATCCCGTTCATGGAGCACGAGATTTTAGTATTTTCCGAGCCCCGTAAAATCGATTTCCAAAATCGACCGTCCTTCTCCTCCCGACGTGTGGTGAAATTCCGACGACGGTCCGGCGTCAAGACGGCGTCAATGAGGAATGCTACCCGAGTCATATGCTTGTCTCAAAGATTAAGCCATGCATGTGTGGGCATGAACTAATTCAGATCGTGAAACTGCGAATGGCTCATTAAATCGCTTATAGTTTGTTTGATGGTACTTGCTACTCTTGATAACCGTAGTAATTCTAGAGCTAATACGCAACAAACCCCGACTGGAAGGGATGCATTTATTAGATAAAGGTCGACGCGGCTTTGCCCGTTGCTCGTATGATTCATGATAACTCGACGGATCGCACGCCTTTGTGCCGGCGACGCATCATCTCAAATTTCGCCTCTATCAACTTTCGATGGCAGGATAGCCGCCTACTATGGTGCGTGACGAAGATTTTATGAAAGACGAACAACTGCGAAAGCATTTGCCAAGGATGTTTTCATTAATCAAGAACGAAAGTCGGGGCTCGAAGACGATCGATACCGTCCTAGTCTCAACCATAAAACGATGCCGACACCAGATCTGCCGATGTCGTTTTTAGGACTCCGCCGGCACCTTATGAGAAATCAAAGTTTTTGGGTTCCTGGGAGAACGCAAGGCTTGCAGCTCCACCAGAAGTTTCTCGCTTCGCCCCGCTCGCATAGTTCACCATCTTTCTAGTCCCGACAGTATGCTCACTCGAACTCCCCTTCACAAGATCTAGGGCCCAAACGGCCCGCTTTGGGCGCATTCCCAAACAACCCGATCGCCGACAACCTGTATGCGACAGGCCGAGTTGAGTCCCGCCTTTTGTTCGCAAAGCTTTTTTATGGTCCTCACTTCAGAATGAAGAGAGACAACGAGTGCCGACCACCACGAATCGCGACTCGGCCTCCTGTTTTCAAGGCACTTTTTAAAACTCGTGTTCGCGGTCGTCTCCGTCGGGTGTTTCGATCCTTCCGCAGGTTCACCTACTTAAACCTTGTTACGACTTCTCCTTCCTCTAAATGATAAGGTACTTCGCGAAAACCGCCCGCCGCGATCCGAACACTTCACCCTGAAAAATGTGTACAAAGGGCAGGACGTAGTCAACGCGAGCCGATGACTCGCGCTTACTAGAATTCTCCAACAATTGCAATGATCTATCCCCATCACGATGAATCTTTTTCGAAGGCTATATACTCGCCGAATACATCAACAGAAGGCGTTGCAGGCCCTTTTGCCTCAACTCGAACCGTAAAATCGCTCCACCAACTAAGAACGCCATGCACCACCACCCAGAATCAAGAAAGAGCTCTCATTAATTTATGTCTGGACCTCGTAAGTTTCCCCGTGTCAGTCAAATTAAGCCGACTCCGGTGGTGCCCTTCCGTCAATTTTAACCGATTTCTCATCCTAAAAGTTACATCCGCCGATCCCCTTCGGGCATCGCTTATAAACTATTAATGAAAACATCCTTGGCAAATGCAAGCTGCAGCTGTTCGTCTTTCATAAATCCAAGAATTTCACCTCCGTATGAAATACGATGCCCCCGACTGTCCCCTCGTTAATCATTAAGCACTCTAATTTCTTCAAAGTAACAAAACTTAAGGCTAGGAACGCATCGCCTAGGCGGACGAGGGACGATCGGTGCACACCCAAAGGGCTGACCTCCAACTACCGTAATGGATCCTCGTTAAGGGATTTAGATTGTACTTATTCCAATTACTTCTGAAAAAGATTGGGTAATTTGCGCCCGCCGCCTTCCTTGGATGTGGTAGCCGGGGAAAAACCCAAACCATCTAATAAATGTTTTCCGTGGTTTCTGGGTTTGCTGCACGTATTAGCTCTAGAATTACTACTTATCCGAGTAGCAAGTACCATCAAACAAATCTATAATCGATTTAATGGGATTTTGACGCCCATCTTCTGGCCCGACCGTGCTTCACCGGCCAAAGCCGCATGTCATGTTGCATAATGATCGCGGCAACACCGCTAAAGCCGCATGCCAAACCAACCGTCAACACCGTTTAACGTCCCTTCCCTATATATGTCTTATTTGCATTTCTTCAAATCATTTTAAGAAGATTTACGGTTGGGTTTTTTACCTCGAGACCAACCGTATTATAAACTTACGGTTAAGTAATAATGAACTCCTAACCGTACCCCAAACCAGTTACGGTGGGATTTTTATGGAAACCAACCGTAAATTAGTTACCAACTGTAAGGCTTTTCCTATTTTTTTTTTCCTTTCTTTTTGATCGGTTAAAGCTTTTTTTTGTTCCTCCCTGACTTGTTCAGTTGTACAAATACACATTATCCTTCTGAACAAATGAGAAAACCAGGGATAATGCACAGGTCTTGTTGCCTTGCAATGGGAAAACACAAGTTCAACATATGGAGCTAAAATTTTGAATACAAAAATACTGATTGTGCTCCCTTTCATCTCTAAATTAACAACAAGTACAAAACTTTCTGAACTCTTTATTATGTATAAGTTTTCAAATATGTTTCGGATCAAGAAACCCTTAATTTAGTGCAAGTTCTTAAATACTGTATATATTTTGGATCAAGAAACCCTTTACAACACACTGCAATTTTCTTTCTTTTTCTTTCTTTTAATGGGATTATCCAATACTTTACTGGAAACGAATTAAACTGACATAAAACACGCAGCTAACTTTTCATTTACAAAAAAAAAATGTCTGTGGCTGGTATATGCAATCGACTTGCTATCGAATATGTGTTCGTCCAAGAGTCCAAAGTCCACTGTCTCGCATAGATGCCTGGTGCAAAATAAAAGCATCAGCAACAACTTACATGAAGTGTTTTTGTTTTTAATTGCAGAGATAGGTGTAGGACATACTGGTGTCTAGAAGGAAAGATGTTCCAAAATCGCAGTGTCTCGTCCCCAGCTCCAGTTACATTTGTCTACACGCACATGAGTTGTTCAGTTTACTTGACTAAAATGAAATGGAAAAAATGTGGAAAAGCATAATGGGACTGGCAGAAATCATTGCTAGAAAAAGGTTAATACCTGCCCTCGGGTGATGTTGCAAGATATAGTACTCGCATGGTATGACCAGTCAGGGTTGCTACCTGTTGTCCGGTTTAGTTTACCAAAAAATTGATTAGATTCTCTTTGGCCAAAAACATGCCAAATAAACTAGAGTCTTTTGAAAGTTTACGCATTGAGGAAAATTAAATTTATGGTGATTATTTTTGGTCATTTCGAAGTTAATGTTTTTAAACTAAATATATATATATATATATGGGTAAGAAGCAGCTTTGTCACCTTTGACATTGACAGATACTTCCACACCATAATTTGATTCTGGGAATACCCATGTGTGCTGACTATCTCATTTACATTCTTACTCCTTACTAAATTGCAGACCTTCAAGGGAGCATAGAAATAATTAGTAGGTAATATAGAATATATTTGGATCACTTTAGTATCTGAATTTAAGTACAAAAACCTGTCTGCCTGTATCCACGCTCTGCAACTGGTTTCCATTTGTGGTGTTCCAGAATCGGATACACCGATCAGCAGTTCGTCCGCCCGATGCAGTCACTCCTTTAGGCTAAGGTCTCCCATGTTTCAATAATTTTAATACTTTAATAGAGTGTAAAATAAAGACTGGGTCGGGAAATTTATAAATCATATAACCGACTAAATACAACATAGTTCACAATCTAGTCTAAATTGACTGTTTCGTACAACACGAGAGGACTTGACCATGCAATAGACAGTTGGACACTCTTGCAAAGACATATTTCACTATGTCGAGAACTTGAAATGGTTGCTAATCAATTGTAGATTGTCTATACTACACATACAAACCCATGTACGGTCATTAAGATAACATAATATTCTCATTACCAACCCACTATTTGATTTCATGGAGTCGCTTCAAAGCAACTACAAGGTACTCATTATAATATATATCAAACACTCAGGACATCAACATTAATTGTGGTTTTACCGTTTCTTCAAAGACAATAGATTCTTATTATGCAGGGGGATTCAAAGACAATAAATTCTTATTATGCAGGGGGAAAGATACCAATTAGATAAGTTGAATGAGTCAGCCATTGTGCTTGAAATGGCTGCAAAACCCTTGGTACAGCTTGAGCTGATCAATGATAATCAAAGGCTAGAAATGAAGAATCTGTTTGAGGTAGAGATCTAAGAGAATTCTACTGATCATATACCAAAACTAACCGAACGATGGGCTGGAATATAACTTACATGGTAGTTCTCTCAGGTTTATGCTCCTCAAGCAGTATAGTTCTAGGGTCTCTCAAGGAGTACATAAATTGTAGGACCAGTGTTGCCTGGAACATGACACACCCACGCATATAGCGAGTTGACCGCTCATATGAGCAATATAGAGTTGAGAAGTATAATAGTGCATCCTCTCAATGAGTCATTGCTATAATTTCAGATACCCAGTTGTAAGTTTTGGCATAAATGTAATCTATAGAAAATAAGTTATAGTTAGAACAAACAAATAAAATACATTTACTGAAGACTAACTGCTTACCATACATTCGATTAAATTTGGTTCTCTATTGCCACTAAATACCTTCTTCATACCAGATACAATGGTTGCCATCTTGGCATCCTCTGCTCCTTACTCAAAACCTTCCTGCAACATTGTTGAGACTATTAGTCCCACATTACTAAGATCCTGCGGTTTACTTGCAAAACCTTCCTGCAACATATCACGCAAGACCTTATTCCTTAGAAATTAACTTGATTGCACAACAGAAATGGCAAAACCCAACAGGATGCAGTAAATCGAGCTGAATCTCGACACTTCAATGCAACTTTTTGAATTCCAGGATTATTCATGTTTGGGTTACCCAACGGTAAAACAACATTTTTTTTTGCTAATCCAAGATTATTCACGGTTAGGTTTTGGCTTGGTCGAAGCCAACCGTAGAATAATTACGTTTAGCTTATTAAATATGAAACCTAGACGTCGAAAATCCTTTAAATTTTGGACATCCAGAATTATTCATGGTTAGGTTTTGCCGTAGTCTTGACCAACCGTAGATTATTTATGGTTAAAAAACCCAACTGTGAATCTTCAAACCAAACCGTAGCACATTCAGAAAATTGAATTTACGATTGGGAATGAAGAACTCCCAACCGTAAATCCCTCTGCATCCTATTTTCTTCACAATATTTTCAATGAATCTAACCTATTTGAACAAAAATATAACAAATAAAAATGGGTTTATACCTAAGATAAACCATGCCAATTGATTCATCCGGTGATTGAGGGGTTTGAAATTCTTGTTCTTGATCAATTGGACCTTCATTAATGATTGAAGGATATTGTAGATTGGAGTCACTGCATTCTTTATCAACCTTCTTCATCATCTTCCCCATCTTTAACAGAGAATTTAGTCAACGATGGAATTTCAACTGAAAAAGAGAAGAGGGAATGAGTTTTTTTTTCCCTACGGTCAATGACGAGATGGATGATTTTGAAATAGAATTAGGTTAGGTTTTATTGGATGGAGGGTAACTTAGACATTTTTAATTCTCCCTGGGACACCCCTTAACCAACTTTTTAGTCATTAGGAATCCATGTGAAGCCCCTCTATTAGAATGTGACGCCCCAATAATAGGCTTCAAAAAGAAAGACCTTGGTAAATCATTTCTACAAATTCCTATTTGGCAGGCTCCCGTCTCTATCTAGCACCAATTTCTTTGTCAAGCTCTCATACAAAGCGCAGTTAGTAATCCGTCTTCAGGCAAGCTTGGCAATATTTCGAAGTCCGCGGCCCGCGGCCGGCCAATGTATATACTCCTGGGATATGATCAATGAACAAGTCTTGTCATAATTTCGTACCAAAATTGAATCCTCCTGGTGTAGCGGTGGTAGTGCTCCAATACTGATAACGCTGAGCATTGTCATAGTTGATTCTCCAATTGTATCAGAAATGCCAGCCAACCTAAGGAATTCCCGTGGTTGCGTCAATGTTTTTAAGCATTTCAGACAGTCTCAAGCTCACACCATGGCATCTGTGACCATAGAGTGTACGTAGCATGGTGTCACACCATGGGTTGAGTTTGAATTCACCGGAAAGTCCATATTCCAGTAGAAATGCAGCTGTAGTTGCCGTATCGTAGTCGTACTGGTGCGGCGGTGCAGTTGGTTCTTGAGGCTTTTTACAGAAAAATGCCTTACCTGTAGTCCTTATTAGTCTTTCTAGGCTGTAGATTCGGGGTTCACCAAAAGGGTCTCCTCCAATCTCTTATATCTGTATTCTGGGAATTCCCGCATCCATTCACCATTACTGGCACTACATTCTTCGCCAAGACCATCAGCAGGACACGTACTGTAGGTGGACTACTAGCTAACTGCAAGTGTGAGTAGGGCTGGCTTAAGGGCAAGGCAGTCTAGGCAGCTGCCTATAGCCCCAAATTATTGGGGGCCCAAAATTTTTATCTTCTTTTTTACTATTATCAATATGTGTGACATTTATATGTGTTACTAAAGTGTTTTATCACACTTATATTTAAATTAAAGATAGTTGTTTACAGTTATAGTTGTTTCCAAATCTTTAATAACAACTATAAGCGTCACTAAAATTTCAATTTTTGAAAACAACAACCCATTTTAGGCTACTTTTATACCAAATTACAAGCTAGGAACCCAAAATCTAACTGCAAAAATGCTGATTTTTTTTTGGCGGCCTTCGGCCGCATTATCCAAGTTGTCAAGTTAAGCTTCGTATAATTTAAATATCCAACTCTCCCGTAATTTGTGAACTCATAAAAAAGCCCCAAAAATGCGTTCGCCTAGAGCACCCCAAATGTATAAGACGACCCTGAGTGTGATCACCAAGCCCATTTGTAAATGCCAGTGGCAGTAACGTAATAAGAACTACCCCTAGTTCACTTCCCTGTCCATCATTTACTCTAGTATTTAAACAACATTTTTATTAGGGCTTTCTTTTATTATTCTTATTCTCTCCATCTCTTCGTTCGTTTTCATTTTCACCGCCGTCACAGAACCACCACCACCATCACAGCTGGTCATGGCTTTTATGTCCATGATCAACAACAAGAACATATATACCAGAATAATGATATCTCCTCTCAAGCATATATTTCCTCTACATTTATGAATTCATTCTCCTACATCAGTTCCTAATCCGACATTCAGATTCCTTAATCCAGTTTCTAGGTTAGAAATTTCAGCCTTATCTGGCGAGAATACCAGCAAGCCTTCTTAGATGTTGCTAAGAAAATTACAAGGTAACATGATTATTCCGTAACCAGTTTTGGTTAGATAGATATTTAGACTAGTACGACCGTTGTCACGGTGGGAGGGCCGACCGAAGAAGAATATGAAGATGGAGTTTGTCCTCGACTACTTTCGTCCCGTTTCAGAAAAGGTAATACTTTCACCTCGTTTGTAAGAGTGACATTTTCGCCCGTTTCGTAAAAAAAATGATACTTTCTCCCCGTTTCGGAAAAAGTGATACTTTCTCCCCGTTTTGGAAAATGTGAATCTTTCGCCCCGTTTCGGAAAAAGTGATACTTTCTCCTCGTTTTGAAAAAGTGATACTTACGCGCCATTCAGAAAAAATGATACTTTTTCTGAAATGAAGTGAAAGTATCATTTTTTCCCGAAACAGAACGAAAGTATCACTTTTCCCGAAACGGAGCGAAAGTGTCACTTTTCCCGAAACGGGATGTGATAGTATCATTTTTCCTGAAACTGGAAGTGAAAGTATTATTTTTTCCAAAACGGAAAATTAGTCTATCCATAAACCAAAATATAGTTGCATGATGTGTTATGCATCCTTTGTGGTGGTTTGCATAATGGTTATGCATTCAATTTTAGAGAATTGTGCCTAAAATGATAATATCATTTTTCTTGAAACGGATGGAGTACATCGTTTTATTAGTTGCAATGGAAAATTAGTTGATGCATAAACCAATATTTTGCTACATAAACTATTATGTATTCTTTGTGATGGTTTGCATAATGGATATACATTTAATTTTCTAAAATTGTGCCTAAAATGATATATATATCTCCGAAAAAACTCCAAATTTGATATTGTTGTTTGTACTTGTTGCGTAGAGTTTTTTATAACCTTTCTAACGAGATAAAATTTGTAAAATTCCAAGGCACGGATTTTTAGATATGTTATATTAAAGTTTGTTTTCCAATTATACCCCCCGAAAAGATAGGATACACAAGGAGTTATAGTAATTGGACTAAAAGGAGGGACATTTTTGGTTTTTCTACCTAACCATTTCCAATCTTTTTGTGGTAATTGATCACTTAGATTTTACAAAAAAGTGGCCATATAAAGGAACTAAAGACTGACCGTTGCCACGGTGGGGAGGGCCGACCAAGAAGAATATGAAGATGGAGTTTGTCCACAACTACTTTCGTCCCGTTTTAAAAAGGTAATACTTTCACCTCGTTTCGAAAAGTGAAATTTTCGCCCCGTTTAAAAAAGTGATACTTTCTCCCGTTTCGGAAAAACTGATATTTTCACCCCATTTCGGAAAAACTGATATTTTCACATCCCGTTATTGGAAAAATGATACTATCACATCCCATTTCGGAAAAAGTGATTCTTCATTCGCTTTCGAAAAGTGATACTTTTTGAAAAATGATACTTTCGCCCCATTTCAGAAAAAGTGATACTTTTTCTGAAATAAAGCGAAAGTATCATTTTTCCCGAAACAGAACGAAAGTATCACTTTTCCCGAAACGGAGATAAAATATCACTTTTCCCGAAACTGGATGTGATAGTATCATTTTTCCTGAAACAGATGTGAAAGTATTATTTTTTCCTAAAGCGGAAAATTAGTCGATCCATAAACCAAAAGATGGTTGCATGATGTGTTATGCATCCTTTGTGGTGGCTTGCATAATGGCTATGCATTCAATTTTCGAGAATTGTGCCTAAAATGATAGTATCATTTTTCTTGAAACGGATAGATTACATCATTTTATTAGTTGCAATGGAAAATTAGTTGATGCATAAACCAATATTTTGCTACATAAAGTATTATGTAACCTTTGTGATGGTTTGGATAATGGATATACATTCAATTTTCTAAAATTGTGCCTAAAATGATCTATATCTCTCTAATTTTTCGTAAAACTCCAAATCGATATTGTTGTCTGTACTTGTTGCGTAGAGTTTTTTATAACCTTTTTAACGAGATAAAATTTATAAAATTCCAAGGCACGTATTTTTAGATATATTATATTAAAGTTTATTTTCCAATTATACCCCTAAAAAGATAGGATACACAAGGAGTTATAGTAATTGGACTAAAAGGGAGGGACATTTTTAGTTTTTCTACCTAACCATTTCCAATCTTTTTGTGGTAATTGATCACTTAGATTTTACAAAAAAGTGGCCATATAAAGGAACTAGTACGACCGTTGCCACGGTGGGAGGGCCGACCGAAGAAGAATATGAAGATGGAGTTTGTCCACAACTACTTTCGTCCCGTTTCAGAAAAGGTAATACTTTCACCTCGTTTCAGAAAAAGTGAAATTTTCGCCCCGTTTCAGAAAAAGTGATACTTTCTCCCCGTTTCGGAAAAACTGATATTTTCACCCCATTTCGGAAAAACTGATATTTTCACATCCCGTTATTGGAAAAATGATACTATCACATCCCGTTTCGGAAAAAGTGATTCTTTCACCCGTTTCGGAAAAAGTGATATTTTTTCGTCGTTGGAAAAATGATACTTTCGCCCCATTTCGTAAAAAAAAGATACTTTTCCAAATAAAGCGAAAGTATCATTTTTCCTAAATGAACGAAAGTATCACTTTTCCCGAAACTTGCTGGAAATATCACTTTTCCCGAAACGGATGTGATAGTATCATTTTTCCCAAACAGATGTGAAAGTATTATTTTTTCCTCTAAACGGAAAATTAGTCGATCCATAAACCAAAAGATGGTTGCATGATGTGTTATGCATCCTTTGTGGTGGCTTGCATAATGGCTATGCATTCAATTTTCGAGAATTGTGCCTAAAATGATAGTATCATTTTTCTTGAAACTTAGATTACATCATTTTATTAGTTGCAATGGAAAATTAGTTGATGCATAAACCAATATTTTGCTACATAAAGTATTATGTAACCTTTGTGATGGTTTGGATAATGGATATACATTCAATTTTCTAAAATTGTGCCTAAAATGATCTATATCTCCAAATTTTTCGTAAAAACTCCAAATCGATATTGTTGTTCAGTACTTGTTGCGTAGAGTTTTTTATAACCTTTTTAACGAGATAAAATTTATAAAATTCCAAGGCACGTATTTTTAGATATATTATATTAAAGTTTATTTTCCAATTATACCCCTAAAAAGATAGATGATACACAAGGAGTTATAGTAATTGGACTAAAAGGGAGGGACATTTTTAGTTTTTCTACCTAACCATTTCCAATCTTTTTTGTGGTAATTGATCACTTAGATTTACAAAAAAGTGGCCATATAAAGGAACTAGTACGACCGTTGCCACGGTGGGGAGGGCCGACCAAGAAGAATATGAAGATGGAGTTTGTCCACAACTACTTTCGTCCTGCTTTAAAAGGTAATACTTTCACCTCGTTTCGGAAAAGTGAAATTTTCGCCCCGTTTCGTAAAAAAAGTGATACTTTCTCCCGTTTCTAAAACCGATATTTTCACCCCATTTCGAAAACTGATATTTTCACATCCCGTTATTGGAAAATGATACTATCACATCCTCGCTTCTAAAAAGTGATTCTTTTCACCCGTTTCGAAAAAGTGATACTTTCTCTCTTTGAAAAATGATACTTTCCCCATTTCGAAAAGTGATACTTTTTCCAAATAAAGCGAAGTATCATTTTTCCCGAAACAAACGAAAGTATCACTTTTCCCTAAACTGAGCGAAAATATCACTTTTCCCGAAACGGATGTGATAGTATCATTTTTCCTGAAACAGATGTGAAAGTATTATTTTTTCTAAAACGGAAAATTAGTCGATCCATAAACCAAAAGATGGTTGCATGATGTGTTATGCATTCTTTGTGGTGGCTTGCATAATGGCTATGCATTCAATTTTCGAGAATTGTGCCTAAAATGATAGTATCATTTTTCTTGAAACGGATAGATTACATCATTTTATTAGTTGCAATGGAAAATTAGTTGATGCATAAACCAATATTTTGCTACATAAAGTATTATGTAACCTTTGTGATGGTTTGGATAATGGATATACATTCAATTTTCTAAAATTGTGCCTAAAATGATCTATATCTCTGAATTTTTCGTAAAAACTCCAAATCTGATATTGTTGTCTGTACTTGTTGCGTAGAGTTTTTTATAACCTTTTTAACGAGATAAAATTTATAAAATTCCAAGGCACGGATTTTTAGATATATTATATTAAAGTTTATTTTCCAATTATACCCTAAAAAGATAGGATACACAAGGAGTTATAGTAATTGGACTAAAAGGGAGGGACATTTTTAGTTTTTCGGCCCTAACCATTTCCAATCTTTTTGTGGTAATTGATCACTTAGATTTTACAAAAAAGTGGCCATATAAAGGAACTAGTACGACCGTTGCCACGGTGGGAGGGCCGACCGAAGAAGAATATGAAGATGGAGTTTGTCCACAACTACTTTCGTCCGTTTCTTTAAAAGGTAATACTTTCACCTCGTTTTAAAAAGTGAAATTTTCGCCCCGTTTCAGTAAAAGTGATACTTTCTCCCCGTTTCGGAAAAACTGATATTTTCACCCCATTTCGGAAAAACTGATATTTTCACATCCCGTTATTGGAAAAATGATACTATCACATCCCATTTCGGAAAAAGTGATTCTTTCACCCGTTTCGGAAAAAGTGATACTTTCGCCCCGTTTCGGAAAAATGATACTTTCGCCCCATTTCAGAAAAAGTGATACTTTTTCTGAAATAAAGCGAAAGTATCATTTTTCCCGAAACAGAACGAAAGTATCACTTTTCCCGAAACGGAGCGAAAATATCACTTTTCCCGAAACGGGATGTGATAGTATCATTTTTCCTGAAACAGGATGTGAAAGTATTATTTTTTCTAAAACGGAAAATTAGTCGATCCATAAACCAAAAGATGGTTGCATGATGTGTTATGCATCCTTTGTGGTGGCTTGCATAATGGCTATGCATTCAATTTTCGAGAATTGTGCCTAAAATGATAGTATCATTTTTCTTGAAACGGATATATTACACCATTTTATTAGTTGCAATGGAAAATTAGTTGATGCATAAACCAATATTTTGCTACATAAAGTATTATGTAACCTTTGTGATGGTTTGGATAATGGATATACATTCAATTTTCTAAAATTGTGCCTAAAATGATCTATATCTCTCGAATTTTTCGTAAAACTCCAAATCTGATATTGTTGTCTCAGATTTGTTGCGTAGAGTTTTTTATAACCTTTTTAACGAGATAAAATTTATAAAATTCCAAGGCACGGATTTTTAGATATATTATATTAAAGTTTATTTTCCAATTATACCCCTAAAAAGATAGGATACACAAGGAGTTATAGTAATTGGACTAAAAGGGAGGGACATTTTTAGTTTTTCGGCCCTAACCATTTCCAATCTTTTTGTGGTAATTGATCACTTAGATTTTACAAAAAAGTGGTCATATAAAGGACCTCCCTCGCTTCGCTCGGTCGGCCCAATAATTGATTTCAAATCTTTTAAATGAAATTGCAGGCTACCTCTCAGATGGTGCTGCGTACGGCAAATCATCTATGGTGAATCCTTGAGGTTTGTTGACAATAATTACCAGCGTATCTATTTCTATGATACTGAGATTTTTTACCTCTAAATTTTTGTAGGGTTTCCCAGCTGCAGTGAAGCAGCAGCTTTCTACAAGTTCCAAAGAAAAGTGTGAAACAAGAGTGTGAAAATGAAGTGTGATTGCCAAATTGTAAGTTTCCAAGGCACCAATTGATTATACATGTTGGGTAAAAGGTCTAATCATCACTTTTCTGGTTGTATATTTAGGATTTGATATCTTTTGTTTTCTAACATAGTTACTGTTTCCATATGTGAAAAAGGGCACAAGTGAAAGATCCAATCCAATTTGTAAATGATAATTCAAGAGCTTCCTCTAACTTTCCCATTTAGCTCAATTCTGGCGCTTCAAGGCTAATAGCTCCCAACTACACAACTGGTGGTAAAATTTCAGGAATACTACTTATAATCTTCAAGTTGTTGGCGTTATGGTCTTCCTTTCAGTAGACTTGGCAAGAGTTGATACTAGCTATAGTTTCAATTCAGGTTTTACACCTTGGAATGAATTGAATTGTGAATTTTTCTTGATTCAGTCTGTTCTTAAAATCAAATAGTGTACAATTTATTTTTTAAAGTAATATCTACAATAACATCTTTGCTAGTGAATTTATTGGTTTTGGTGGGTTGGAGAGTTGGATTTTGTCTTATGCAACTTCTTTTGCGTGTTTTAACTTCATTTGAGAAGACATGAAGATGTATGATCATGAGGAACCAGCTAGCAACAAGGCTCACCAACTGACATTTCTTAGAGCAGTCAGATGTGGTTGCAGCTAGACTCCAACCAGGACATCATTTTGAAGCATTTAAATCGAACTGACGAGTTCTTCTCTACTCGTCTGATCATTCAGGTGGCATATTCTAAACTAGTTGAAACTTCAAGGACTGACTGAACTTGAAGAATTTGTTTTCTTCAGTGACCATCTTAATTACTCAAACGGAAACATGACTAGCATAATTCAGTTTGCATTTTAATAACCATTAGAAGATGCATAACTTAATTTTTTTTAAAGAACACTGGATAGAAGAACATAATCCTCTTGCTTGTAGAGTTTATTTTTTCCTCTCGAACGGAAGTAGTATGCTTTGATCTTTTTCCTTTTTTCTTTGATGTAGATCTCTCCAGCCTTGTACCATGCATGACTCATGAGTGATAAGAAAACCAAAGAAAGGCCGCCACTTGGGGGTACTATTAACCCACAGGCAGGGAGGCGGAGATCAAGGACACGGTACAAACAAAATGTTGAGAAGTTGATCCAGGATTTGAAGCAGGGAAAAAAAATGAATTGTGAGGAGAATAATGTGAAAACATGGAAGGGATTAGTGTGGATCTTGAGATAATTTTAGAACATCTTCTGTTTTTAATTTTTTGCACTTTTATACACCTTGCGAACTGGTACTGATTTTATGATAACTACCATTTTATGATTAGTTTATGATTACTTTGTTACGGCCATGATTCAAGTCCCGTGTTTGTGTCCTTTGTAATGATCTGATTTTGGGTACTCAAAACATCTTCCTGCACGAGATAATCGTAACCCCAGGCAATCACTCTTGATTAATTGAATGTCCTCCAATTTTTCACTCTTAGAAACAGTAATCAGCAAAATATGATTATCATTTTGTTTAAAGCAAACCTTCTCTTTTGGTGGTTTTCACCCCAAGGTAGAAATGATTTTTTACCAAGGCGGGCTATATACTTGAACGCACCCACCTGAATCCCGTGCCCCGTCTTATGGGCCATTAAGTAGTGTTTATAAGGCGTAGTAGGGTTTCAATACCCTTACTTCCAGTTTGGGCGGCGCATAACTTACGATCCTCCTGCCTTCTTCCATCAACCATCTGCTTCATTATCTCCACCACCACCACCACTGTTATCTTTAGTACCACCACCATCACCCCTTAATAATTGGGGGTTATAACGGAAAATGGGTTTTGTGTCTTATATACATCGAAGGAGGAAAAATGGTTAATTTGGGTATTATTCGGTTTAAGCATACTCGAAAATGGGTTTTTCAGATTTTGGCTGAAATGGTTGTCTTTGTGTATGGCATCATAAAGGTTTGAAGTCAAATAAGACCACCGGAGGAGTGAGTATCAGAGAATTACTCAAATCAGTTTCGAATTATGTTATGACGAAGGAAATGCCTACAAAATATTTTATGACGCAACGAGATCTTGCCTTATGGAAAAATAATAAGATTAAGCACACTCAAGACTATCTTATGGCCATTCCTATTGATGGATTGGGTTCAAAGATAGGGCCTCGTCAGTTTAGCGCTATTCTCGGTTATAGACTTGGTGTTCCCTTATTTGCCAAAGATAGTATATGCTCTTGTTGTGGGAGTGATATGGATGTTTTTGGTGACCATGCTCTACATTGTGCACATGAAATTGGCTTGAAATATCGCCATGATTTTGTGCGTGACACCTTGTCTGATATTTGTTTTCGTGTTGGCGTACAAGCGAAAACTGAGGCTTCCCTTGGTCTTCTTGATAATGCTGGGGGTGATGCTAGACCTGCAGATATTTTAGTTCTTAACAAGGATAATGGCCGAGATACTTGCTTCGATGTTACTGGTGTTTCACCTTTTATTGGTAATGGTGTGCAGAATTTTTCGCCGGGTGTGGCTATTTCTCGTGCTGTTGACCGTAAGCGCAACAAATACCTTGACATCTGCTCTAGAAATGGGTATTGTTTTGGTACTTTGGCCTTTACGACTTTGGGTGAACTTGGTGAAGAGTTTGTTGTTTTCCTTAAGAGGATGAAATTTTTTCTTATTAGGCATGATTCAACTTCTAAAGTAGGTAATTTTTTGTTTCATAGAGTAGGTGTAGCTATTCAGAAGGGAGTTGGTGCGCAGCTTGTTGCTCGACTTCCAACTATTGTCTTTTGTTCTGAGATTATTTGATTTGTCAAGAGATATTTATTATAGAAATGTAATATTGTTTCGAATTTAATTTAATTTTTAATTAATTCATCTCCATCTTGATGCAGAGATTTGGCTTGAAGAAACATTTTGATTTCCATAAGCTTAGAGTTAGTGCTAGCTGTGGACAGAAAAGAAAACAATCCTTCGTGTGTAAAATCATTTACACCCTGCCTATCTTCTTTGTTTAGTCTTTGGATTTGCATGATTGGTGGTTGGATAGATCTGAGGGTGCATTTTTAAAAAAAAAAAAAATTGTTGGTTTTGATTATGTTGTTGTAGTACTACTACGTCGTCTATACCAATTACTTCTATATGTGATTGAGTCAACCTTAAACAGCTGACAGGATCAATATTTGATTAAAGGCACTACCCATGAATACGTTATTTGAGCTTTGGGTTTCGATTATTTGTTATTTTTCGACATCTAGGTTTAGAAACAAACATGAAAACATGTCATATAGGTTGTCCTTAGTGTGAAATTATTTGAGTTTTAATAAAGACTTTCAAGAGTGGAGGAATGTTTCTGACTAAAGTCTTGACTTGTTTCATTAAGGGTTATTTTGTGTTTGCGATGTGATTTTATGTAGTAATGGGTGATTGGGAACTTTCAGCTCGAAATTAGTCCAAATTTTGCATCCCAAATCAACTCTATTGAGGATGGCACAATCAAATAATGTTGCTTCCGAGTTGTGTAATATTTTGGATGCAACAAAATTTTGAACTAATTTTTTTTTGCTTTGGTTTCTGCTCTTTGCACACTCTTTGTGTTCAATTATATCATATGATGAAAACTATTTTTATCCTCTCGAAATTGTTCCGAACGTGTATTGTGTCATGACTTTTATTTTGTGCAGAGATGCTTACTAACATGGAATGCAGTAGCTTCAAATTTCCTTACACATTAGTCTTCCTAAAATTGAGATGCCGAAAGAAAGCAAGTGACATAATTGGATCAAATTTTAGTTGGAAAGGAGAAAGTGGTTGCAATGCCGATGGCATAATGGGTGAATTCTCCTACGAATCTACACCAACTAAAACAGCTTGAAGACTTGAACTATATGTTATTGTGTGATTTTGCCTCATCCTGTAATTTCATTTCAAGCTGGCTAAAAGATTTGCAGGTATTAACATAAAACTGGAAGTCTGGGTAATGATATGGTTATTTGATTGCTATAATGACGCCTCCTCTCACTAGAAAGTTCCATTTTCATTGGTATATGTACAGTTGTTTCTGATTTGATCCTCAGTAACAAATTGTTAGTAGGGATTTTTTTTCCAATGAGTATTGACATACTGTTCCACTTAACTGGTCTGAGTATGTAGTATTGCCATGTACTCTAAGAAGTTTTTGGTCATCTGAAACATAGAACAGAGGGATGTTATATTACGTCTTACTAGATATAATTGAATCATAAGATAACAATGAAACAGAAACTTCTCATGATTTATACCAACACTTTTCATTTGTTTCCTGTTTCATAACTGTACAAGACTTTTGTTAGAGATGTGCTCATCATGTATTGCTAGGTTATACAATGACAAGGCACTTAACACCTTTAGGTGGACTTACACCTATGGAGCATCACTGATTGTTTCACTTAATTGCATTGCTGGATTCTGTGTGTAGCTTGTAGCGAACCCATCCTAAATGAGCAGAGATTTATGTTTCCTCTACTGTTGGTAAAAGATCTAATCACTTTTCTGGTTGGACTTTTAGGATATATGACAGATGATCAAGAAGAGCCAAGTAGCGAAAAAAGGGAACAAGTGAAAGATCCAATCCAATTTGTAAAGGACCTCCAAGAAGGAAAGAGGTCAAGTCTACTCATGTTTTCAATTCCGCAGGTGTCCTACGAACGTGTTGGTTGATCGTGCCAAAGAAGCAATTTTCCAAAAACAAGCAAGCTGCCATGAACAAGTTCAATGATTAGGAATGTGTTTTTACTAAAACGTCGTGGTTCCCCACCAAGCATTAAGCTGTCATCAGTCAGCCATCTTTTTGTATATGGTTCACACTGCATCTATTGAACAATGTGAATACTATTATTCTAGTATCACAATCAAATAAAGAAGATCGTTGGATCTTGATTCAAACCATAAAACAGTAAATCAATGATAAAGTACAAACAGGAAAATAAGAGTTTCACACAAATAATTGACGTGGTTCGACAACGGAGTGTCTACATCCACGGGATAACGAAAGGTAGGTATTGTTATTCATTAGTGTTACAAGATTGATGAACTCCATTGATGAGAATGGAGTCCAGTGAAGGTATTGAGTGAGCGAAGATAGGGAACGAAGGCTTTTCAACCTTCAATCTCCACTCTTCAGCCGACCAAATATCTGTCCCCGCTCTCCACCTTATCTCTTATCTTTATAAGGAAAATATCTTCTGACATATCTTAGCATTGAACGATTCTTAGAGTTGATGTAGTGGGACCGTTGCATTGTAATATCTTGCATCAGCCTTTTACTTCTCGCCACGTGTTCGGTGTGGATTTATAGTGCCTACAAATAGTACTTTGTCAGGTCTATTCTTACATGGCATGATGTTGTTGACTATTTTTCACTGTGAACAACATTCCTCACAAGTGTATAAACAAAACTTAATTTGTACTGCAAACCTCTACAGGTCGAGTAAAAAGAAAGACCTTGGTAAAGCATTTCAGCAAATTCCTGTTTCGCATGCTCCACTCTCTATCTAGCACCAATTTCTTTGTCAAGCTCTCATACAAAGCGCAGTTAGTAAAATCCGTCTTCAAGCATCTTGGCAAAATGTCGAAGTCCACAAAATGCCGGCGGATGTATACACTCCTCGTATATGAGCAATGAACAACTCTTGTCATAATTTCGTACCAAAGTTGAATCATCCCGGTGCACCGGTGCTAGTGCTCCAATGGTGATAACGCCGAGCATAGTCATAGTTGATTTTCCAATTGTATCGTAAATGCCAACCAACCCAAGGAATTCCAGACAGTCTCAAGCTCATACCATGGCCGCTGTGACCAGAGAGTGTAGCATGGTTGCACACAATGGGTTTAGAATTCACCATAAAGTCCATATTCCATTAGAAATGCAGCTGTAGTTGCCGTATCCCAGTCGTACTGGTGCGGTGGTGCAGTTGGTTCTTGAGGGTTTTTTTTTTTTAAATACACAAAAATTCCTTACATGTAGTCCCTATTAGAATCCCAATCTTTGTAGAACTAACCCGTATGTCTTTGGGTTAGTTCCCAGACCATCTTCGTAGGTTCTGGGCTCACCAAAAGGGTCTCTTCCAATCTCTTATGTCTCAGATTCGGGAATGCCAGGGAATAATTCCCGCATCCATTCACCATCACTGGCACTACATTCTCCGCTAAGATCATCAGCAGGACAAGTACTGTAGGTGGACTACAAACTAACAGGGGGTTAGTCAATTGAGATTTGTGGAGATATTGAAATAATTTTAGAGACTTCTAAAATCTCTTGTTAGTCAATAGGAGTTCTTCAAAATCTCAAACAATCTCTGTTATTGGATCGTGACTTTCTAAAAATCTTCAGAATTCTCTGTTATTGGATTTAAAATTTGAAATCAATGACTTATGGCTTTAAGAGACTTGTAGAGACTTTTATTACAAAACATACCATAAATGGCTGAAATGAAGTCTCTCCTAAGTAGGTGATATTTTGAGAGACTTTGTTCTTTCTCTTTTCTTTAAGGATCAAAATATTAAACAAAATAACCAAATAAGCTATAATTAAATTCGTAAAAAATGAAGAAAAAAAATTTGTTGTCTTGCTAACCCAATAAGTTTATTAGAGATTCAAATCCCTTTAATTCGTCTCGTTTTGATTTAATTGTCAAAATGGTTACAATTTATGTGAGTCATGCATGGACTAATACATTTTCATTGAAATACACATATATTCATTTTGAAATATAAATAAATATATTGTTTGTCCCATGTGTGTGTTTCAAATTCATATATGTTTTATTGTCTCAATGAATCACCATAATTCCTTGAAAATCATCCGAGAGTCTCTCAAAATCTCTAAACTCACCGAGAGTCACCCAAAATCTCTTGCATAAAAGTATCCGAATGTCTCTACTAATCCCAATTGACTAACCCCCAGAATCGCAAGTGTGACCACCAAGCCCATTTGTGAATACCAGTGGCATTAACGTAATAAGAACTACCCCTAGTTCACTTCTCTGTCCATTATTTACCCTAGTATTTAAACATCATTTGTATTAGGGCTTTCTTTTCATTCTCTCCGTCTCTCTTCCTTGGTTTTCATTTTCACAGCCGCCTCAGAACCACCACCATCACCACAATCACAGATCATGTCCATGATCAACAACAAGAAGATGTGTTCAAGCATAATGATATCTCCTCTCACGTATATATTTCGTCCGCATTTATGAATTCCACCATTTAGCTACATCACTTCCTGTCCTGGTACTCCACAAGCCCTTCTTAGCTCTTACTAAGAAGCTTACATGGTAATATGATTATTCCAGAACCAGTTTTGGTTAGATAGATATTTAGATAATTGATTTTAATTCTTCTTAATGAAATTGCAGGCTACCTATCAGGTCTCAAATGGTGCTATGTAAGACAAACTAGCTGCTAGGTAGTCAGAACTTGAGATATAAAGATAAAAGAGAATTTTATTATTGAATGGGATATTTTACATTGAGAACCCATAGGGTATATATAGTGATACCGTAACTTGGTATGCAAGAATAATACTTGTAAATCAATTCATACTAAATATATCAAATACTAAATATAACCCTAAATACTAAAACTTTCCATATAATTTATTATTACCAATCCTATACTCTAACACCCTCCCTCAATCTCATGGGGATTGCAAATCACATGAGATTGGCCTTGAAAGTTGTTGATGAAGTGCGGTGCCAATAAACGCCCGAGAAATATTAGAAGAAGCACGTCGCCATTAAAAAGAATACTGATTAGGAGAACCGCCAAAATAGCAAAAATAACAGAACCATTGATAGAGCATATAAGAACCATCGATAAGATAAAAGAGATAATATCCTGCAAAATTGGGATTAGAAAAGTTGAGGTACTCGCACGGTTGAAGCTTCAAACCGTAGGGAGATGGGAAAACCGATGATGAGATTAATTAATTGTTTGATAAGAGCAATGGGTACGTAACGTGGAGAAACATCAAGAAAGAAGGTGGTTGGACAATTGAGGGGAAAAGACGGTGGAACTAATAATTAACTAAGTGATTGATGTATACTGATTATAATAATAGGAAAGGAATTGGAGGAAGAAAAGGTGATAGATGGGAGTTAATTAATGAATAAAAGAAGTGGGAGTATTGTACGTATGCCAAAGAAAGATGGAAAAGAAAAGAAAAGAAGAAGTGGGAAACATGGCAACCGGATAGGAGTGGTGGTCAAAAAGAAAGGAAAGTGGGGTTTGAACTTGAAACTGTTGTTGAAGTGGATACAGAAGTTGGTGATTGAGATGGGGAGGTGGAAGAGAAAGTGGAAGTAGGACGTAAAAAGGTAACTTTTTTTTTTTTTTTTTTAAAGAACAAAAGAGAGAGACAAAAGAGAAGATGGGAGGTACGTATCAGTAGCAATTGAAATTTCAAACAAGAAGTTGATGAATACGGAACCTTGATGAGAAAAGTTGATTGACTGGGACAGAGACTAGAAGATTAAAATAGATGGAATCATGGAAAGAAGACGTAGTGGTGGTTGAGGTGGAAAATTAGGGATTTGGCAAAAAAAAACTAACGGACGTTGTTGTTGTTTTTTTTTTTTTTTTTTTTTTTTTTAACCTAAAAAATAACCTAATAAGAAAAACTAATCATATTGCAAAATGGAGGAAAGATCCAAATGGACGGTAGCATTGGAGGCTACCGCCGTCGGTTAGAAGAGAAAACGAGGTGGGTAATGTGTCCGGATCGAACTCCGCTCGATACCAAGTCGAACTTGAGATATAAAGATAAAAGAGAATTTTATTATTGAATGGGATATTTTACATTGAGAACCCATAGGGTATATATAAGTGATACCGTAACTTGGTATGCAAGAATAATACTTGTAAATCAATTCATACTAAATATATCAAATACTAAATATAACCCTAAATACTAAAACTTTCCATATAATTTATTATTACCAATCCTATACTCTAACATAGGTAAGCATATCACCTTTGGTCTGGTCGATCCTTAAGGTTTATTGACAATAATTACTAGCTTATTTTTTTTATGATACTGAGATTTTTTACCTCTAAATTTTTGTAGGGTTTCCCAGCTGCAGTGAAGCAGCAGCTTTCTACAAGTTTCAAAGAAAAGTGTGAAACAAGAGTGTGAAAATGGAGAGGAGAATAGAAGGATTGCCAAATTGTAAGTTTCCAAGGCACCAATTGCAGGGTGTTTGATATCCATAAAATTGTCTAAACAATTAAAAGATAAATTAGGTGGATTGCCTTCATTATACATGTTGGGAAAAGGTCTAATCACTTTTCTGGTTGTACATTTAGGATTTCATATCTTTTGTACTCTAACATCATTACTGTTTTCATATGATCTAGGATATATGACAGGTGATCAAGAGGAGCCAAGTAGTGAAAAAGGGCACAAGTGAAAGATCCAATCCAATTTCCGAAGGACCTCCAAGAAGGAAAGAAGCTTCAAGATCTCAACCCAACAGAGAGAGAGCAAAATCAATCTGGGTCATTAATCCTCCAGCTGAGAATTTCCATTCACCCCTTGTATAGCATTGAAAATGATACTTCAAAAGTTGCTTCTAACTTTCCCGTTTAGCTCAATTCTGGTGTTTCAAGGAATTACGGTAATGATTTGTAGATCCGATTGTTGTTTTTTAATTGTTTAGCGAAAATCGATTCAAGTTAACTTAAGTTAAGTTGGGTTGGTAATAATCCCGATTAAGGTCCTAAGTTCAGTCTACTTGTGTACTTAAGCTTTGAATAAGGTTAATGCTACATTAAGTTTTAGTAGTAATGATCTGCCCTGTGTAGCTATTAAGTTGTCCTCTTTCTCATAGTGAACAAGGCTAGAGAGAAACATGGCAAGGTCTCTTCTCTAGCTATTGAGTTGTAAATATTACCTTAATTTTTATTCTATCAATTTACCCTATTGTGCATTTGTTTCAGTGCACAACAACAAGGATATTCCAATGTTTTAATCAAAGATGCAGTGCTAATTGATGGAATCTTGTATACTTCTAGTGCATATAATTCCAGGAGGACTATATTCTGAGGTCAGGCTTTTTACATGCCGACCAATAGTTCACGAGGTTAATAAACGCTTCTTTGGTAGTGCTCCGTATTTGTTTGCGCTTTGTTTAACATGAAACATCTCGAATCATGTCAATAAGCTTCGATTGTTCATTTGGTTGACATAAATATGCTTATCAACCTCGAAGACTTTGTTTTCTTAAGTGAACATCTTCATTACTCAAAAGGATTCTGCAGTTCCCGCACTGTATTCTTTTTTTGTTGTTTCCTCACAAGTGTTATAAACAAAAATGTATTTGTATTATTTCCTTATTTTTCAACGGATCACTTCGCTCAGCAAAGAGCAAACCTCAACAGTCCAAGGAGTATAAAGAAAGACCTTGGTAAAGCATTCAACAAATTTCTGTTTCACTGAGCCAACCTTTTCAGTCTCCAACCTCTATCTAGCACCAATTTCTTTGTCAAGCTACAATGCCAAGTGCAGTTAGTAATCCGTCCTCAAGCAGCTTGGCAACATTTCAAAGGCCAAAGCCAATGCATCCATTCATGGGATATGACTTATGAGGAATGAACAAGTCTTCATTATTGATACTCTCTTGTGAGTCTTGTCATAATTTAGTACCAAAATAGATTCCTCCTGGTGCTAGTGTTAAAAGCTCGCAACGCAATTGTTTTCGTAAATGCCAACCAACCCAAGGAATTCCAGTGGTCGCGCCAATGTTTTTAAGCATTTCAGACAAGACGTCTCAAGCTCACACCATGGCGAGAGTGTAGCAGACTACTCTCACCGTCTCACGTGTGCATTTGTAAATACCAAAGGCGTAATTTAATAAGGAGTAATTGTTTACCCTAGTATTTAAACAACATCTCGTATTAGGGCTTTCTTTCATTCTCTCCATCTCTCTTCCTTGGTTTTCATTTTCACCGCCGCCTCAACATCACCACCACCACCATCACGGTGCTCATGGTCAAGTGATGTCCATGATCAACAACAAAGAAGATATGTACCAGATAATGATATCTACTCTCACGTATATATTTCCTCTACATTTATGAATTCGACCATTATACCGTAAGCTTTCTTTTGACATTTCACTTTATCGGTAGAATAGCAGAAAGCCTTGCAACCAGTTTTGGTTAGATAGATATTTAGATAAATGATTTCAAATCTTCTAAATGAAATTGCAGGCTACCTCTCGGATCTCAGATGGTGCTATGTATGACAAACAAACTAGCTGCTAGGTAAGCAAATCATCTTTGGTTTATTGACAATAATTACTAGCTTATTTATTTTTTGATGATACTTTAGATTTTCTACCTCTAAATTTTTGTAGGGTTTTCCACTTCAATGAAGCAAAGAATTTTCTACAAGTTTCAAAGAAAAGTGTGAAAATGAAGTGGAGAATAGAAGTATCTCCAAATTGTAAGTTCCAAGGCACCAATTGCAGGGGAGCCAAGTAGTGAAAAAGGGCACAAGTGAAAGATTTCTAACTTCTGATTGGTTCTTAGGTAAAAATGATAATTCGTTAGAAGGGTATAAAAATTGTTGTTTACTTATGGTTTTCAGCAAATCAGGATTTACTTAGCTTAAGAAGTTAAGTCAAGGTAACAACCCCGATTGAGGTCCGGTTTAAGGTCTAGTTTTGTACTTAAGAAGTTTTAGTAGTAATAAGTCGCCCTATGTTGATATTGAGTAAGAAGTTTTAGGACTAAGAAAAGCAATTTCGTTCATAAGTAGTTATTCGATCGGATTGAAATTCCCGGTTCAAGTTTTAGGACTTGATCTTCGTAGTTTGATAACCCATACGGTTTTCCGGTTTCTTCATGAGCATTGGATTGAAATTCTGCAGATTAGTCTATCCTCCTCCTCAACCTCGACGCTAAAGGAGTTAAATTTTAATGTGCCATATGGCAAAGGTTGTTATAATTCTTTTGACTGTGTTTTGGATGGTTTGACTACTTCACCAACTCACTAAAAGTTGGTCGATCAATATTTTAATGTTCTCCATTATCAACTGCATATCACAGCCGTCCATAATCCAAATAATATGATACAAGTGAACCCTGAATTTGACGAGCATTTCCTCTGACCCTTATAAGAAGTAGCATAGAGGAACCCTAAATTGTGCCTCCCATTGTCTCTCGTGTAGAGAAGGAGAGAAAATCATGGCAAACAGCAACATGATTTATCCTCTCATAATCTCAATTTCCCATATTTTTCAATTTGGTCTTCTAGTGGTTGAAGATTTTCCTTTATTTGTTTTTGTAGTTTTTTCTGCAATGACAGAATCTGCTAGTTTAATCAATTTGTATTTCGTTTTTTCTTCATTTCCATAGTTCAGTTTTATGCGTGTCAATCAATTGAGCCAATAATTAAACAAATTATCAAGTGGTGGTGTAGAAATTATGTCAATGCAACTTTTTCTTCTTACTTGTTTTTTATTCGTGAAATTGTAACCTGAATGCAGTAAAAGCATACGAAAATGCAATTTCAGTACATTTTAACTATAGGTTTGATGCGGAAAATAGATGCTTATTAATTCAATACAGCACCACCAGAATTTTCCACCGGTATTGCTTGCCAGGAGCATCCTTTGACACCAGCAATGTGTGAAAAATTTAGTCAGATGTGGCCTGTTTTCATCTCATTGTGGTTTAATGAAGGGTCTTTGATGGCCTAGAAGCAATTGAAATGGTACCATCAAATCGAAACACTAGTTTCTGGGCACCAACACCTTGAAACTGTGGTGTTTCGAAAGTAAATATTCATGGCAATAAGTTTTGTATCTAAAACCCAAGGATATACTTCAGCTGGTTGAAGCTAGTAGCATTAAAGTTTCAAATTTTGTTCATTTTTGGCTATGTTTTTGAACTTCTCCTTCAATTCGAGTTTCAAATGAATAACCCAGACGAGGACTAATGTCCTTGAGACTCAGTGATAACAAGTAAAATGATAAAAACGCCATAGAGGTGTAATTTTTTCCGATATAAAACGCCTTCATTGTTCTGAAATACGCACCGAAGAATGTATAGTAAAATTTGAGGTCGAATATATATATAATAAAGGTGCGACTCAGGGCTTGTCGTAGTTGCACCAATGGTTACACATCTCCAATCGTCCATCGTGACATACATAACCGGAAAATAAATCTTATTGGACTCTAAATCCGAAATTAAGGTTTCAGATTTTGGAACGGCAAGGTTGGTAAAACATCATGAGTCTAACTTCGCAACACCAGACGGCTCGTTTGCGTACATTGCTCCAGGTCAGTTTGACGTTCGTTCTTTTTCTTTTTCTCTCTAACTAGCACCATTTCAATCAATGTTCATTTTGCAATAAAAAGATTCCAGATTGGCATTACCAAATATTAAAATTTGATTAGAGTACTAAAATCGTTATATTTGGGTTAGTTATGAAAATCCAGTTCCACCGGGTGAATCAGCCACATCTCCATGACTTATTCTGGCCTAGTTGTGCTTATAGAACTACGTAGCTTTCATTGTGATCCCAGTACGCCTCATCCAGATTGTTAACCTGGCCCTCCCTCAACCTGATAAATTGACATTACAGTCAGTTTTTCAAAACTTCAAGCATGATGTGCTTGATTGAAATCTGCTCAATTCCCTTGAAGTTTATCACTAGCATAAAACATCATCTTAAGGAATGAAAAGTACTATGTAGACTTTTAGGTCTAGACTTGAATGTCTTATTGAGATATATCATAGAGTCTCTCGAAGGTGTTCACAGATTCTCAAAGTGATGGGATACGTTAGGTCATACTTTGGCCTACTAATCATGCCATCATCGAAGTAGGTTTGGACGATAACACTATTCAAGTTTTGAAGATAAAAAGAAATTCTCGATTATGGCAGAAGCTAATGATAGTTCAATAGCTAGCATGACCAACAACCTTAGTTATTCACATTATGCAGTGAAGAAGCTCTGTCAATTACAATTTGCACAATTTGGGCTCTTGGATTGCTAGTTTGGAATTACCCATTGCTTCCTTGCTTTTTGTTCTACGACCAGACCCTAATATGGCAATAAATATACCATCCTTTTACAAAATATCCCTTTAATCAATCAACTACTACTAATACACCGGAGTAGTGACCCCTACAAGCACAGTCAAACTTTATAATGTTCCTAAATTAAAAACAGAACCATTACTTGTAACTAAAGTGACATGGAATTTGATTTCATATACCTTGCTTAGGAGGTGGAGGTGGCACTGTGGCAGCGCCTGAACCGAGTGGTGGTAATGAGGCCTCGCTTATGCTTGCGAAAGAACTCGTAGGTGAACTTTTTAGAGGAAACCTAGGCCCCGAGTGAATCCAATTACAAATGTCAAGAATGAGACAAAGAATAAATGAGCATTCCTATGAAGGAAACAAATAAATCTCACAGACATAATACAGATTGAGTTCATACTTAGCGAAGGGCCAAATCTAGCAGGTGAGGTGATAGTAATGAAAATGGTGCTTAGTAAGGAATGCAGGTGAGAGAAACTGACGGGATGTAATGACAGAATCCTCAAAAATAAAGGCAACAATAAACTAACGAGAACATCTGATAATTAAGAATTTTCATATGTAAAAATAAAAATTTGCAATCAAAGGGCAAAGCGCTGATTGATATAGCATACACAAGAAAATACAAAAATTAGAGATAAAATCAAACAAGTTAGGTTGCGCTTAAAGAATTTATTCATTAAACATCACCTACGTTCGGCATCTATCTTCTTAAGGTTCGATTCAAGTTGAACGAAAGAAGCAACTATAGAGCTTATAGTGTAAAACAATGTCAACCATTAAGTTCTGTGACTAATTTCTGATCATTTTTTCTAATTAATCCATGATGCTGCGACAAGACCAAGCTGATTGTTATATATTTGCCAAAACAAGAAGACTGGGAATCTCTGTGATGCCCTGCAAAGCAAAATAAGTGAACCAAATGCAAGTTGGAGTTTCACTCATTCTAATAGGCTTAAGCCTTTGAGTGTTGCTATTGAATTTAGTCTAAATTTGGCTAATAGACCCGGCACTCAAAATGGCCTTCAATTCACATAATACTCGAAAGTCGTAATCTAAACAACGTTTTATTGAACAATTAGGCTTACAAGAATGGAGCTGACAATCACAACATTTGTACATCAATTCACAAGAATGAAACATATACTGGAAAAACATAAATTTTACTGGTTAGCTTTGAGATCGATTATAACAATATATGTCCACACTACTAAATTACAGAAAATTCTATTTCTGCTTTCATAATTATTATCTTTTCCTCTGGTAGTGGTAGGAACCCATTCAATTTTTTTTTTAAATGATGAGACCCAAGAGCTCATACCAGGTTGATGAAAGTACCGTATCTTCATTTAACTCTTTCATGATCCTTTTCATCAAAATTATCTCCTCCGAGAAGATATATCTAAAAAGATAAGATTGGAAGCATACTACATTCGTATGAGAGGAGAAATCACTACGGGAAAAATATACATCTACAACTGGAGATTTACAACACTTTTATAAACATCGTAGAAAGTCTTATGTTTTACAACTGGTTTCAAAGGAAGAGTTGTCGTATATCATCACTGCCAACCCTTAGGAAACAAGGGGTTGCGCTAAGAAAACAAACGACAACTCCTTAAGCAAAACAAGTTGTGACGACATTTAGCTATAACAACTCTGTTCCATATATGTAGTGACATAGCCTATCACAACTCTGACAAGTGTTGTTGAAGAACACAAAAATATGATAATGGAAAAAATGTTAGAGGGGAGATTCGAATATGAACCTACTGCATGGAAGTCTAGCTCATCAACCACCCTTTCAGTTCACAAGTTTTGGTTTTTTACTTTTTTTTTAATAGAAACCTACAACAACACTTATAAGTGTTGTTGAAGTAAAAATATATAATGTTGGAAAAAATGAGGTTATAGGGGAGATTCGAACATGAATCTACTGCATGGACGTCTAGCTCATCAACCATCCTTACCGTTTACAAGTTTTGGCTTTTTTTTTTTCTTTTTTTTAATAAAAAAATGTATAACAACACTTATAAGTGTTGTTGAAGTAAAAATATAGAACATTAGAAGAAATGAGGATGGGGGATTTGATCCTCAACCTCCCGTATGGAAGTCTACACCACTAACCATACCTATACTATTACATGTTCTCACAAGTTTGTGGTTCTTTAATACACTAACTTTATGACAACCCTTCATAAGAGTTGTAAAACAAAATGTAATGCTCAAAAATAATGCTCAGTGGACTGAGCCGCAAACAACACGAAGCCTTCTCTCGTAAACAATCACATACACGCCTTCTCTCGTAAATAATTACATACATTTTTCACTATTTGTAATATTTACTTTACTCACTTTAGATAAGGGTACTGGGTAATTTTCACAGTCTCCATAATATTTATTACCTTTATTTCTAGTAAGGGTTATATGGTGATTTTAACAATTTATAATATTTAGTTTACTTTGGTCCTGTCATTTTCATAGTCTTCATAATATTTATTGCATTAATTTCAAGAAGGGTAATATGGTCATTTTCACAAGCAAGAGTATTTACTTTACTTTTTTTCGATAAGGGTAGTCAGGTCACTTTCACAATCTCCATAATATTTATTGCACAAATTTCCATGAAGGGTAATATGATCATTTTCACTATCTCAATATTTACTTTACTTATTTCGTATAAGGATAGTTTAGTAATTTTCACAATCTCCGTAATATTTATTACCTTTATTTCTAGTAAGGGTAATATGGTCATTTTATCACTGGTAATCTTCGAACCTCGGATGTTCAATTCGATATATTTCTTATCCAATTTTGATTTATTTCTTACCCGTAAATGGATGGATTCGTCGTTCTCACCGACTTTGACTAGAGTAGTCAACTCGCGGCCGGTTTCGATCTCTGAGCATGGTATGCATAGAATATGCATAAATAAAGTTTGTTTAAGGTTTCGTAGAATATCTCGAAGGAATCTTACCTGTAAATGGATGGATTTCATCGTTCTTACCAAGTTTCTGACTTAGAGTAGTCAACTCGCGGACATGTTTCGATCTTGGAACAGTATATACATAGAATATGCATAAATAAGGTTTGTTTAAGGTTTCGTAGAATATACCGAAGGAATCTTACCTGTAAATGGATGGATTCGTCATTTTTACCAAGTTTTTGACTTAGAGTAGTCAACTCGCGGCCAGGTTTCGATCTTGGAGCCCGGTATGCATACAATATACAGAAATAAGGTTTGTTTAAGGTTTCGTAGAATATTTCGAAGGAATCTTACCTATAACTGGATGGTTTCTTTGTTCTTACCAAGTTTCTGACTTAGAATAGTCAACTCGCGGCCAGGTTTCGATTTAAGAGCCTGGTATGCATATATTTATGCAGAAATAGGGTTTGTTTAAGGTTTCGTAGAATATCTAGAAGAAATCTTACCTGTAAATGGATGGATTCGCTGTTCTTACCAAATTTCGAATTAGAGTAGTCAACTCGTGGCCTGTGTTTCGATCTCGGATCCTAGTACGCATACAATATGCGTAAATAGGGTTTTTTTAAGGTTTCGTAGAATATCTCGAAGGTATCTTACCCGTAAATGGATAAATTGTCGTTCTTACCAAGTTTCTGACTTATAGTAGTCAACTCACGGCCAGGTTTCGATCTCGGATCCTGGTACGCATACAATATGCATAAATTGGGTTTGTTTAAGGTTTCGTAGAATATCTCGAAGGAATGTTACCTGTAAATGGATGGATTCGTCATTCTTACCAAGTTTTTGACTTAGAGTAGTCAACTCACGGCTAGGTTTCGATCTTGGAGCCCGGTATGCATACAATATACAGAAATAAGGTTTGTTTAAGGTTTCGTAGAATATTTCGAAGGAATCTTACCTCGTAAATGGATGGTTTCTTTGTTCTTACCAAGTTTCTGACTTAGAATAGTCAACTCAAGGCAGTGTTTCGATTTAAGAGCCTGGTATGCATATATTTATGCGTAAATAGGGTTTGTTTAAGGTTTCGTAGAATATCTCGAAGGAATCTTACCCGTAAATGTATGGATTCGCTGCTCTTACCAAGTTTTTGACTTAGAGTAGTCAACTCATGTCGGCCGTTTTCGATCTCGGATCCTAGTACGCATATAATATGCGTAAAATAAGGTTTGTTTAAGGTTTCGTAGAATTTTCCGAAGGAATCTTATGTAAATGGATGGATTCGTCGTTCTTACCAAGTTTCTGACTTAGAGTAGTTAACTCGCGGCCGTTTCGATTTAAGAGCATGGTATGCATACAATTATGCAAAATAGGGTTTGTTTAAGGTTTCGTAGAATATCTAGAAGAAATCTTACATGTAAATGGATGGATTCGCTGTTCTTACCAAATTTCTAAATTAGAGTAGTCAACTCAAAGCCGTGTTTCGATCTCGGATCCTAGTACGCATATAATATGCGTAAATAAGGTTTGTTTAAGGTTTCGTAGAATTTTCCGAAGGAATCTTATGTGTAAATGGATGGATTCGTCGTTCTTACCAAGTTTCTGACTTAGAGTAGTTAAATCGCGGCCAGGTTTCGATTTAAGAGCATGGTATGCATACAATTATGCAGAAATAGGGTTTGTTTAAGGTTTCGTAGAATATCTAGAAGAAATCTTACCTGTAAATGGATGGATTCGTCGTTCTTACCAAATTTCTTATTTAGAGTAGTCAACTCGCGGCCAGGTTTCGATCTTGGATCCTAGTACGTATACAATATGCAGAAATATGTTTTTTTTTAAGGTTTCGTAGAATATCTCGAAGGATCTTACCGGTAAATGGATGAATTCTTCGTTCTTACCAAGTTTCTGACTTAGAGCAAGCTCAACTCACCGCTGTGTTTCGATCTCGTATCCTAGTACGCATACAATATGCACAAATAGGTTTTTTTTTAAAGGTTTCGTAGAATATCTCGAAGGAATCTTACCTGTAAATGGATGGTTTCTTCGTTCTTACCAAGTTTCTGACTTAGAGTAGTCAACTCGCGACCAGGTTTCGATCTCGGATCCCGGTATGCATATATATATATATGCATAAATTGGGTTTGTTTAAGGTTTCGTAGAATATACCGAAGGAATCTTACCCGTAAATGGATGGATTCGTCATTTTTACCAAGTTTTTGACTTAGAGTAGTCAACTCAAGGCCGTGTTTCGATCTTGGAGCCCTGTATGCATACAATATACGTAAATAAGGTTTGTTTAAGGTTTCGTAGAATATTTCAAGGAATCTTACCTATAACTGGATGGTTTCTTTGTTCTTACCAAGTTTCTGACTTAGAATAGTCAACTCGCGGCCAGGTTTCGATTTAAGAGCCCGGTATGCATATATTTATGCGTAAATAGGGTTTGTTTAAGGTTTCGTAGAATATCTAGAAGAAATCTTACCCAAATGGATGGATTCGTCGTTCTTACCAAATTTCAATTAGAGTAGTCAACTCGTGGCGGTGTTTCGATCTCGATCCTAGTACGCATACAATATGCGAAATAGGGTTTTTTTAAGGTTTCGTAGAATATCTCGAAGGTATCTTACCCGTAAATGGATAAATTCGTCGTTCTTACCAAGTTTCGACTTATAGTAGTCAACTCACGGCCGTGTTTCGATCTCTTGATCCTCGGTACGCATACAATATGCATAAATTGGGTTTGTTTAAGGTTTCGTAGAATATCTCGAAGGAATGTTACCTGTAAATGGATGGATTCGTCATTCTTACCAAGTTTTTGACTTAGAGTAGTCAACTCACGGCTAGGTTTCGATCTTGGAGCCCTATGCATACAATATACAGAAATAAGGTTTGTTTAAGGTTTCGTAGAATATTTCGAAGGAATCTTACCTGTAAATGGATGGTTTCTTTGTTCTTACCAAGTTTCTGACTTAGAATAGTCAACTCGCGGCCAGGTTTCGATTTAAGAGCCTGGTATGCATATATTTATGCAGAAATAGGGTTTGTTTAAGGTTTCGTAGAATATCTCGAGGAATCTTACTTGGTGAAATGTATGGATTCACGTTCTTACCAAGTTTTTGACTTAGAGTAGTCAACTCGCGGCTGTGTTTCGATCTCGGATCCTAGTACGCATATAATATGCGTAAAATAAGGTTTGTTTAAGGTTTCGTAGAATTTTCCGAAGGAATCTTATGTGTAAATGGATGGATTCTTCGTTCTTACCAAGTTTCTCGACTTAGAGTAGTTAACTCAAGGCCAGTTTCGATTTAAGAGCATGGTATGCATACAATTATGCAGAAATAGGGTTTGTTTAAGGTTTCGTAGAATATCTAGAAGAAATCTTACATGTAAATGGATGGATTCGTCGTTCTTACCAAATTTCTAAATTAGAGTAGTCAACTCGCGGCCAGGTTTCGATCTCGGATCCTAGTACGCATATAATATGCAGAAATAAGGTTTGTTTAAGGTTTCGTAGAATTTTCCGAAGGAATCTTATGTGTAAATGGATGGATTCGTCGTTCTTACCAAGTTTTACGACTTAGAGTAGTTAAATCGCGCCGTGTTTCGATTTAAGAGCATGGTATGCATACAATTATGCGTAAATAGGGTTTGTTTAAGGTTTCGTAGAATATCTAGAAGAAATCTTACCCGTAAATGGATGGATTCGTCGTTCTTACCAAATTTCTTATTTAGAGTAGTCAACTCGCGGCCAGTGTTTCGATCTTGGATCCTAAGTACGTATACAATATGCGAAATATGGTTTTTTTTTTGGGTTTCGTAGAATATCTCAAGGATCTACCGGTAAATGGATGAATTCTTCGTTCTTACCAAGTTTCTGACTTAGAGTAATCAACTCCACTGCCAGGTTTCGATCTCAGATCCTAGTACGCATACAATATGCACAAATAGGTTTTTTTTTAAAGGTTTCGTAGAATATCTCGAAGGAATCTTACCTGTAAATGGATGGTTTCTTCGTTCTTACCAAGTTTCGACTTAGAGTAGTCAACTCGCGACTGTGTTTCGATCTCGGATCCCGTATGCATATATATATATATATGCATAAATAGGGCTTGTTTAAGGTTTCGTACAATATCTCGAAGGAATCTTACCTGTAAATGGATGAATTCGTCGTTCTTACCAAGTTTCTGACTTAGAGTAGTCAACTCACGGCTAGGTTTCGATCTTGGAGCCCTAGATGCATACAATATACGTAAATAAGGTTTGTTTAAGGTTTCGTAGAATATTTCGAAGGAATCTTACTCAGAAATGGATGGTTTCTTTGTTCTTACCAAGTTTCGACTTAGAATAGTCAACTCGCGGCCGTGTATCGATTTAAGAGCCTGGTATGCATATATTTTATGCGAAATAGGGTTTGTTTAAGGTTTCAGTAGAATATCTAGAAGAAATCTTACCCGTAAATGGATGGATTCGTCGTTCTTACCAAATTTCGAATTAGAGTAGTCAACTCGCGGCCAAAGTTTCGATCTCGATCCTAGTACGCATATAATATGCGTAAATAAGGTTTGTTTAAGGTTTCGTAGAATTTTCCGAAGGAATCTTATGTGTAAATGGATGGATTCGTCGTTCTTACCAAGTTTCTGACTTAGAGTAGTTAACTCGCGGCCAGATTTCGATTTAAGAGCCTGGTATGCATATATTTATGCAGAAATAGGGTTTATTTAAGGTTTCGTAGAATATCTAGAAGAAATCTTACCCGTAAATGGATGAATTAGTTGCTCTTACCAAATTTCAATTAGAGTAGTCAACTCGTGGCCAGGTTTCGATCTCGATCCTAGTACGCATACAATATGTAGAAATAGGGTTTTTTTTGGAGGTTTCGTAGAATATCTCGAAGGTATCTTACCTGTAAATGGATAAATTCGTCGTTCTTACCAAGTTTCTGACTTAGAGTAGTCAACTCACGGCCAGGTTTCGATCTCGGATCCTGGTACGCATACAATATGCATAAATAGGGTTTGTTTAAGGTTTCGTAGAATATCTAGAAGAAGTTTTACTTGTAAATGGATGGATTCATCGTTCTTACCAAATTTTTGAATTAGAGTAGTCAACTCATGGCGTGTTTCGATCTTGGATCCTAAGACGCATACAATATGCGAAATAGGGTTTTTTAAGGTTTCGTAGAATATCTCGAAGGAATCCTACCCAGAAATGGATGGTTTTTTCGTTCTTACCAAGTTTCGACTTAGAGTAGTCCACTCGCGCCGTGTTTCGATCTCGGATCCTCGGTACGCATACAATATGCAAATTGGTTTTTATTTAAATTAATAGATTGTATGCCATTATACCAATTTTGAAGTTCGAATCGACATCGAGCTTCATATTTATCGATTTTGATGATGTATCATGCTAAGTTTGAAGTCAGAACTCTCTCAAAGCTTCTTGGTTCATAGTTTGTATGTTGTTATACCACATTTGAAGTTCGAATCGACACTAAGCTTCATATTAATCAATTTCAATGATGTATCAAATTTGTTTTTATACCACATTTGAAGTTCAATCGACACTAAGCTTCATATTCATCAATTTCGATGATGTATCATGCTAAGTTTGAAGTCGAACCTCTTAGAGCTTCGTGGTTCATAGATTATATGCCATTATACCAAGTTTGAAGTTCGAATAGACATCGAGCTTCATATTTATCGATTTTGATGATGTATCATGCTAAGTTTGAAGTCAGAACTCACTCAAAGCTTCTTGGTTCATAGTTTGTATGTCGTTATACCACATTCGAAGTTCAAATCGACACTTGAGTTTCATATTTGTCGAAATTCAAACTAGAAGCACAAAGAGAAAGCACAAAAGAATAAAGAAACACACCAATTATCGAATTCATTTTTCATTTTCCTGATTCATTCTTATGTATTTTTTGGATTTTTTGATATCAGAATGTTGATAACAATGTCCTAAATTTATTAATATTTTTTTTGGATTTATTTTCGTGTCGAATGTTGATAACAAAACCGGATACATGAGTTCGTATTAACACAAAGAGAAACACAGTTGCTTCTCAATCCGTATGAGCATTCCAAATACAATATCAACCGTCAAGATCTTTTTCTTGATCCGTATGAGTGGATCAAAAGAAATTTGGTCCGTCGATCATTTTAATTTTCATTCTTGGTTGTATCCCTCAACCACTCGAACTCTAATTCCCATCTGGTTCTCTCTTTCTTTCTTCCTCTCCTCCGAAAAACACCATCGGCGCTCCATCACCACCGCTGCTCTTCTCTCTATCCATCTTCTTCATCTCCATTTCTTTTGAATCGACCCATCTTAATTCTCAGCTGCAATTTCTGGTGATAATCATCACAACCTCAGTCACAGAAACTCATCAATCAAATACCTCAGATCCACATTCTGCAAACCCTAAATCAAACGAAACCCAATTTCAATTCGTAATCTACTGCTGATTACTTCTTGATATTCATAAAGAGGGACAGAGAGATTAAGAAATCAGGGTTTTGGTAGATAGATGAAAAATTAGGGTTTTAAAATCTTTGACAAAAATCAGGTGAAGGTTATGCTGCATCAAATCAGAATTAAAGGGTTAGGTTCTGTAGGAGGTGTAGTACATGGGTTCAGATTTTGGGTCTGTTAATTTCTATCAAGAACAGAAAATCAAGGGTTTCTTCTATAAGAAGAGAGGAAGAATTCGATTGATATTTCTGATAAGCAGAGAGTGAGAGGGATTTGATTCTATTGACGGGGATTCAACAATTATGAAGATTATTCTGCCAATTTTAGTGTTATGAAGAAATTAGGGTTCAGTCGAGGAGAATGATGTCGTCTGATCATTAAATCTACAGGGAAGAAGAATTAGAAACTAGGGTTTGTCATGAATTGGTTTTTGACAGAGATGGATCCCGCACTTCTTAGCACAATCGAGGCAGAGTATGCAAACAATCCATTTTCCCTTTGGGTTTGGCCGCTGTTGAAGAAATCAGAGTTTGTTGTTGATTTGAGAAACATCACTTTCCTTATAGGAAATCTCACTCGCACTCCGCTTGCTCGATGATGTCAACACTAATGTTGATAAAAGCGTAAAGGTCTCGAAACTCATTTAAATCTTTGCAATCTCATTTTAGGGTTTTTTAGATTGATTTTCAGCCCGTTATCCAAAAATGTTCATAAAATCGAGAGAAAAAGGCTTGATCATTCACAAAATGTTCTTTTTTACTTGATTCAATCAGCTTTACTAATGAATTTACTTTGTATGATGCATTGTTAAGGATGACCACAAAAAGGGAGCAAACATTATTCTCATCCAGGTAATTTTGTTATTATCTCAATCCTCAATAAATTTGGCCGTGAAAGAGTATTTATTAGTTATATGTGTTTTGACCGATGTGAATTGTGATTCATGGTAAAGAAATTATTAGTGTTTATATTGGAGGATGGAAGTGATAGTCTAATTCAGACTACCTTGAGATTTTAGAAATAATCTTTAAAAAGTTGCAAAGAGGAGAACTGGGAAGGGTTTCATTGTTATGTGTTTTTCTTACTAAATTTGAGTAAGTTATGTGATTTGGATCTTATCTTATGATGGTTATTTGCAGAATTACTTGAAGGATATTATTTTCTGCCGAGCTGAGAGGGAAGATTTTTTTCTTTAGTAAAGCCTTATAGAGAGCACTCTATAATCATAAGGTAAAAGAGTTGAACTGTGATAATAAATAAGAATCATGTCGGTTGCATCATAAGGTAAAAGAGTTGAACCGTGTTAGTAAGCGCCGAGACATTTGCACTGAAGTTCGGCTTGTATGGCTAGAAGAAACCGAGCAAGGATTTGGCAATGGTGGTGAGCCGTATCATGCTACAAAAGATGCTGATGGAATAGGTGGTTATGTAGCAGTAGCTAAGACTGGTAAGACAATTGGTTTTGGATCACTTTCAGCATACTTGTTGAAATGCTACCTTCAATTTCTCGTGTATGTGTGATGCGTAACTTGGATTTTCACCAAGATCGCCAACTCGCACTTTTTCGGTAAAATTTACCGCTCGTAATCATTTCGAGGTCCGAAATGGTTGAATGTCGTTGGCAAAGATGCCGCATACTTCAAAGAACATGGGTATAGGGAAAGGGAGCTGCAGCAAGTAATAAAATCTTGTAGTGCATTTCAATAGCATCTTACCTAGACATCCTGTGGCCTAGGGTATACTTTGTAGTTATGTCGTACAAGTGTAGGAAATAGATTATATTGTGGAAGGATTTTTGCTACATTAGATGCAAAGAAAGGTATTGTTTTTATTTTTATGTTGTTATTTTTATGAGACACAACGCACCCATCGACCCCTAACTGGATCCTTAAGAGAACTCGATCAGGTTTATTTTGAACCTTGTCTTCCCGCTCAAACTAAACGACTACTACAAGTCAACACAAAAATGCTATTTGGTCGATTGACTTATGAGTTTGATATGTTCCGCCTTAACATGGTTACTTTAATGTTTCGTAGCTCCTTATGAACGTCCAACTCTTAGCAAGGCCTACCTTTTCCTTGAATGTAAGTTATGCGAATCATTTATAACAGATCCTTCTACTACATTATTGCTCTTTAAAAATTGTTGTGTTATGTGCGAGTATGATAAGATTTTGATCTGCAAATGTCTCTACTGGTAAAAATAGAGGTTCTTAGGATGCAAATTAAGCTGTACAATATGTATATATGTGTAGGATATTTTATAATTGCTTTTTTTCTCCAAAGAAATGAAATTGGGATGTCGTTTTCCTACAAAGGTGATGTACTAAAAATGAATTTTGTGGTTTTGCAAAGACCCGCTGGACTTCCAGTTTTCCATGTCTCGTGTTGGTAGCCGAGGCGAGAGGCAACTTCCAGTGGTATACTCGTAAAAGGTAACATTTTTTCCCAGTAGTTAATGTTATCTAAAATGTTATTGAGATGAGAAAATACTAGTATTTATCGTTTGCAAATGATGGGATTTCAAATCTACCTTTATTCTCATTGAGTTTTAACCATGTGTAATTATCAGCCTCATTATTTCAAGTATTGTCATTGATTTCAAAATGGTTATTTCAAAAATGAGCCCCCTAGGTGTTAAGTTAGTTATTCATATCTCTGCTTTGTATGAAAGGATTTTTATTTTTTAAATTTGGGAACTTTAAGTATGTTCAGAGTCTTAATGGTCTAGTTCTTAGTGTTGCTCTTATCCTTATGAAGAGTTGTTTGTTCTCTTGAAGAAAGATGTTGTGCTTATTTCAAGATGGGTGAAGAAGCTGTGTTTGACCTTTTACCGTTTTGTTGTAGGAAGACCGGTGGAGATGAGGAACGGATGGCGCCTATGCAGCCTACATGAAGCTTAAATGGCAGGGGCCTTCAAAAGAAGGTTGTCTTTATTACCGTTATTACAGATCTCAACACCCGCCATCGCACATGGTGAGCTCCTTATTCTTATTAGTGTGAATTAGCGCATATGTTGCTTTCACATTAATAAATTGTTCAAACTTTCCTTTCAAATGAGTGAATCATTTTATCGAATAATATTTTAGACCATGCCTTTGATGTACGTAAATGGGATCGGTTTATTCATAATACGAACGAACCATAGTTTGATTGAGGATGATCTCGTGAGCTTATATAATCATTCTTTTTTGTTTCAAGTTCAACACCGGTGTCAACCGTGCTACTCGCCCTTCGGACAAGGTTGCCAAGAGGGCATTGGTTGATGGCCTAGAGTCTTCCTGCATTCGCATATTTGGTTTGCCATCGGGCTCTTGTCTTGTCGTCCCGAAAGAAAAACTCAAGCAAGAGCTCTCGCTAAGCACTATTCAATGCGTAACTTGGTAAACCAATTGGACAGATCATCATCATATGTGGACGGAACCAAAATCTTAGCTTCTACACTAGAAACTGGTCTATGGATAGTCCTAGTAAAGGTAATTCACATGTTTTGTATATCCAACTATGTAGTAAAGTGGGTTTGTTTTTTGACAAAATCACTTTTAGATGCTTTTACTTGAGTCAATAACAACTTTCTTTGTTAACCACAAATCGTAGGATTCAAACCCAAATGGAGAAATGGATGGGTGCTTGTGATCTGCATTATAACCAAAGTATGGAGACACATTTCTTCTTATTAGTATTTTCCTGGAAATACTTTATCCATGTTTACTTGCATTGTTTTTTTTTTAGTTCTTATGAATTTTTTTGGTAGGTTGGACCTAGAACAATTGCGGAGGCGTTGATAAGGGGCCTTCCAATCATGAAGCAAAGTGGCTAGGCAACAGTATTGCAGGCTCTCGTGTTGTGTTGCTGCTAACACATCAGTGTTATTAGATTTTTTTTTTTTTTTTTTTTTTTTTTTTTTTGTCGAAGTTATGTAAAACTGATCTTTGGTAGTAACAAACAATAGTGATTATAATTGGAAATCTGGTCTACAACTAATTCGAAGTTATTGCGCAGCGCACTTTCATGCAAGGTGATTTGAAGTTAGCTAAGTAATGTAATTGAGTGGCAGGATAACTTGAATGAATGTAAATGTGTTACACCGGCAGTTAATGTGAATGTGAAATACTTTCAAGAATTCTAAGCCAAATATAATTTTTTTTTCAAAATAGTTTTATGAACACAACTTCTAATAAGAGTTGTGTTTGCATATCTCAACTACACAAACCAGAGGTGGTGAAAGGATGTCTTTACAACATAATTAGGTGTTGTCCAACATAGTTCTAAAACTCTAACAAGTGTCGTGCAAATCTTATTCATAATAGTAATAAGAGTTGTTACATATTTCTACAATACACGTCCTAGGTTGTCTAAGATAGTCCTTCAACTTATACAAGTGTTGTGTTACATATTTCTACGATACACATCCATTGTTGTGTAAAATTGTCCTACAACACAAGCAAGAGTTGTGTTAGGCTTTCAAAAAAAATCGAAAGAGAATCACAACTTTGGCAAAATATTGTCGAACCATGAATCACATCACCCTTTACAACCCTTGTCAACCATTGTAGAAAAGATTGGACTTTCTACAATACCCCCGTTCCACAATGCATGAAATGGAGTTGTCGTAGGGGTACTACAACTCTTATCTAGTGTCGTCAATGATGATTTTTCCCGTAGTGAATCATCATGCTGAGTGTTTTAATGTTGTTGTTTGATCGTCACATAAGAAGCCATGATCCGATCTGCTGTTGTTTTGGAGGCGGCGTTGAAAAGCAAAGGAAGAGAGTGAGAGAGAAAATGACTAGCAATAAAAACCCTAACAAGCTAAGGCAGATGCTTATATAGTAGAGTAAATATAAAGACTGAAGTTAATTATCCTTACACTTCACTTACATCACATATAAAGAAATTTCAGGCAAGAAGGAGTAATTTACATACGTTGGGCCGCAAAGGAAAATTTAGAGGGTAAATAATTCATAGATGCGCATTTAACTTGGCCCACCAACTTCCTTTTGGCTTGCTAATAGATTTGGATGAACCTCATCATCTTCCTCCTCACTTTCCTCTTCATCATGCTCATCGTGCTCAACTGTTCTAGTAGGTTCACGGATTACAAGTCGACTATGGTCACCACCACTCTTCCAAATTATCCCTCTTGTATCAGCCCCCAAACGCTTTTGCGACCTTTGATCTTTCCTCGAGGAGGCAGAGACGAGGAGTATCAAGACCGTCCCTCCTTCTTCTCTTAATGACAACATCTTTAGTTTTTCCTTTGTTAGCTTCCTTGGCTTTATCCCTAATCAAAAGACACACGAAATGAATATAAGACAACTCACATCCAGTCTTAATACTGACAGATTCAAGAAATACCAACCATGCCGGACCAAAAACGACATAGTAATTTGGAAAAAAACAAAGATGCCGGTACACATTTCCGGATTGAACAACAACTATCGACAATGCCGTTAATCCCTAAACTGTTCTCGGTTACCAAAGGAGCACTACCTAAGACACCCGAAAAAAATCCAACTCCATGCCTAACTGTGATCGACACACAATCATCCTAAAATCAATGCCGGTACTGATAACAATTTCTAGGGGTTTCCTGGATACACTACAACAAAACACACGTTTAGTGACAAAATTTTATGTGACCAATAAAATTTTGTCTACAAATCTAGTGTTTAGGGAGGAATATTTTTTTGGTCACCATATATATTTTTTTCGCGACAATCAGTAAATTTTGTCTTTAACGTTGTCACTGAAAATTTTTGTGACCAAATATAGTGACAAATCCTGTCTTTGTCTCAAAATTCTTTTTTTTGTGACCAAATATAGTGACCAATCCTATCTCCGTATCTAAATATTTCTTTGTGACGAATTATTTTGGTCACAGAACTGGAATCTAGCGACAAATATAAAATACAGTCTCCAAATATCTTATTGCCAACAATTCAAAACTTTGGTCCCAGATTGTACCTTATACTGACAAAATTAGTTTGTTGCCGAAATGATTGCATGTCAAATGAAGATTTTGCCATTAGAAGTATTAGTATCGAACAAATTATAGTCACAAAAGGATTGTTTTTTACAGATGAAAAACAAATCGGTCTCAGAAAATATTATTGCCGACAACTATAACTTTTGACCCTACATCTCTATTTATGCTGACAAAAACTGATTCGTCATCCAAATGAATACGAAGCAAAGCCGAAATTTTGTCTTTAAAATTTGGTTGCGACAAGAAAAATTTTAGTTTGTAGATCCCAATATTCGGTGACTGCTAGTGATTTAGTCTGCTCAAACTGCAATAATCGATCAAAAAAAAAAAAAAAAAAAACTACAACAAAATTTTGAGTGACATTACTGAGCCTCAGCACACATTCAGCACCTTTGGAAAATTTTGAAATATAAGCACTCAAAATACCATAGCACTCATTTCCGGCAGGGTAAGAAGAGGTCTTCTGCAACGGTGAATAATTGGATGACATCTCCAATATGAACAGCATCACAACCGCACATCACAACACCACACTCAGTTCCTTTTCCAACAATTTTCACGTCCTGTTTCTCTCGTTTCATTGAGTCACATGAGCCTTCAAAAATTATCTGTCCACTTTTTAACAGCCTCAGTATTGATGATTTTGTAACTAGGCCATCAATCACGTTATAACCAGCAATTTTTACCTCTCCTCCCTTGTTTTAATCCAGAAAATGTTCAATACCTCAGCCTCACCGGCTACAAGAGTCTCGAAAGTATCTGGGGACTTGGCAACAATGTAATTCCCAAGATCCTCCAAAAAGATGGTAGATAACACGGTGCATCTTTATCTGCAGTGGTTGAAAAAGAAATTATTAGCAAGGAGTGATTCTAGACTGAGCCGTTCTCAGGAGAAAGAACGCTCATAAGAGCAAAGACAGTGTACCTCTATGTGGGCTAGAGCATCTGAGATAGTAATAGAACTAGGTGGTTTTGGTATACTGAACCCTACTATACATTCACCGCAAGCTTGGGACAAACTCACGTCAGATTCAGAAATGGATCCAACACCAACATGGACAATATCCACAGTAACCTGATGACAAAGTTTAAGAGAAAATATTCAATAAAAAGATGAACTGATGCTATTGATGAAGCAGTACAATTAACTTGTTGCAGTCTAAATGAACAACCCAATAAATAAAAAAGAGCTATGGTCAACAATATCGTGCTGACCACAAAGTGTAGAATCAGTGGCCACAAACACAGGTATAAAGGGGTAAACGGGTTACAAGAATATATAAAACATTATGTCAACTTTTATCTATCTAAAATCCTAGTACTCCATCTCATCTACTCACTAACTATGACCCTATACAGAATAATCGTTGACTGCTAGTGATGCAAATTTGATGATTTTATCTGATCATTGCTCCCTTCTGGATTAAGCCTTTTAAGCCTCTGATAAGAGAAAATAAAGATTTTCAAGCTACAGTTTAAATGATTAATCCACAAAACCTATAATAAGTAGTATCTCAAACCAGTGCTTGTTAAAAAGTCATTTCAAGGTGTAGCCCAAAGCCCAATCCAGAGCAATCTTTCATGCCTAAAGCTTCAGACTTGGGCAATAAGCAGTGTACAGAAACTGAAACCATAATTTGCCTTGATCAAGTCCCAATATAAGAGTCGGCTCACTGCCAATGAAGTTACCCCAGATGACATGGAATTCTAGGCATAGAAACTGAGAGTTACCCGCATAAAACAAGCATTAGATCGCTAACACAACCAAGTTTACCATTCTCATTGCAAACCTCTGCGCACGTCCTTTAAACTAACAAGCAGGCGACTTTCCCTATACAAGAGGGTCTAAAATTATCCCAGATGGCATGGAATTTAGGCTCTTGTACAACGTATCTATAGTGGTCTCTATTCAGTAAAATCATACATGCTAGTGAAGTTGTAAGCAAACCTTTATCATTAGAACAAAGAAAGATTTTAATCTTAATAAATGGAAGTACAGATATTCCGTAATTTCTATAGGAATGCAAGAGGGAAACAGTTAAGGACATGTCAACATAAGGATAAGAGTATCATTTGCTCATTGACAAGTCAAAACAAAGGCAACTTCTACATAAATTCTCAGAAGAAAAATAACAAAAAAAAGGTTGAAATCTCTAAACATTAATGAATTAAGCATGGCCCATAATTATCAAGTAAAATCCAACCTAAACATCCCTAATGATGCACGGTGCCAGTGAAGACCAGAAGATGCTACTTTGAAGTTTAAATTAGATCTTATATCCCATTTGAAGCTTAACATAATTTGACAGTACAACCTCATAAAAATTTAAAAATAGTCCAAAACAGAATAGCAGAAATAGCCCTCCCTTTTTGAACTGTATGCGACAACAGTGTATAGACTCAGACAATTAAACACATTTAAAAAGCTATAGGTGGGAGTCAGTGAAAAGAAATAGCATACCATCCATCCTTTCCGGTCTGTCCCTGCAAGGCAGAGGCTGAAAATCTTCAACGGCCAATCAAGGATATTGGCTCTGTAACACCAAGTTCAATTTTAATCAAAGACTTTTATGTGATCAGTTCATTAATGTCTGTAGAAATTAACAAAAATTAAACAAGAATAAAGTTTCAGAGTTATCAACCTGGTTAAACATGTGAATTTTGACACTTAAGTTTGAATAACTCTCCACAACCTACAACAGACATAAAAAAAACAACCATTTAAACAACAATTATGTTGACTCTTTTCCGGATATATTAAAGATAGAAGAAAATATTGAGGAAGAAACCATACAAATAACTTACCTTTACTATATCTTCATGGGTGTTGAAAGAGTTCATTAGAAGCAACGGAACACGGCATCCATACTTGGTGTTGAGAGACTGCAGGAGTAAGCGGAAAAAACAAAAAAAAAAGGGAAAAGAGGTTAGTTCTACACAAGCAAACACGGAGTAGAAAATAGTAAACAGAACTTTCTAAAAATGACCTCAATTTGGATGACAATCAAGTCAAGAAACATCAACCCACCACAAACTTCGATAACGAATCTGAAAGTGAATAGGAACTAGATGTTATGAGAAGGCAGCAGATGAATGATTAGCTTAACGCCAACTGCAAATCCTATAGATGCACTATCCCATAGTAGTGCTGCCCTATGAGCTTCACAGTTTAGCTTAACCTATTAGGTGCTTAATAAAAGTAGACAAGAAAGTATGTGCTACAGTTTTATAGTAACCATATCCACTCCTTCCTGCCTACTTACAAGTACCATTAGGAACATCATAACAAGCAACATCTTCTTAGGGAATTACAGATGTAAGTAATTGGCATTGATTTGATTCCATGGAAGAGGAACCCATCGACAACCATACTCAAAAACAGATGTAAGTAATTGGAGTTGATTTGATTCCAAGGAAGAGGAACCCATCAACAACCATACTCAAAAACAGATGTAACTAATTGGTATTGATTTGATTCCATGGAAAAGGAACCCATCAACAACCATACTAAAAAACAACGCAAAAGGCTAAAGAATCACAGATGTATATCACTCACAATCAAAGTACCAAAAAAAAAAAAACGACTTAAAACACCAGATTCACGTCACCAAGTACACAGTGTTTGGAGTTCTAATCCATTAGGGAAGCTTGAATAGATTCAGAAAAGAAGAACCCATCAAGCAATCACAACACCATTAAAATAATAAGGTTATTAAAAGAAAATCAATGAAGAATATAGTGTAAAAGAAAAAAAATAAAGAGTACCTTCGAGGTTTTGAAGAAATAAGTCTCTGAAGAGATTTACAACAAGGTATTGTAATTTGATCTCTGTAACTCATAGTCCACATTAGAATTCAAGATTATAGTAATGGGAAAATAGTTTCTCCTTAACTAATCCATTTAAATTGTTTTATATTCATTACAATTTTCTCAATTTCGACCATAGTTTTATAAAAATTTCTGAATTACTCCTGATTTGTTTTATAACTGAGGTGTCAACTTTTGAATATGATTATCCAAACCAATGCAATCGCCTCAAGTTAAAAAGATTGGATTGGATTGAATATGATTACACAAACTCGTTGAAGTTTGATGTCATTTTTTGTTTTGATAATCCTACAATTTCAACATAAATTCCTTACGTCTCACTATTACTCCATTTTGATTTGTTTAATTTGGGCTCTTCATCGGAATAATGTGTTCTTTATTGATGACCATCGAATTTGAGCCAACTTAAGGGAAATTCGGTGAAATAGATTGATGACGGATGAAACTGAATAATCCCCAAAAGTGTTGAGTATACTTAGATCAGATGCACATAGGTTTATTACAAGATAAAATTAACCTAATTTTAGAATTCAATTGATCTTATGAAATACCTTAGACATTTACATATCACCTCTTGTCGTATTTTGCTTCGAGTGTTTTTTAGAATTCAATGAAAATTATCCAATTCATTCATCATTTTTCTAATTCATTCTTATACATACTCAAATTTATATATAATCAAAGGTCAATAGCAACATCAAAAACTATTCTAATTGATATAATATTCTTCGAATTTTTGCCATATCGAATTTATGTATAACCAAAGGTCAATAACAACATCAAAAACTATTATAATTAATACAATATTCTTTAAATTTTTGCGATAGTGAAGGTTTATAATCAAACCAAATGCATGAGTCCCCTTTAGTTTATTGCAAAAAGCAACACACAATTTTCTCATTCCGTATGAGAATCCTAAAGAAAATCTCTACCGTCCAACATGCGGCGGCATTCACTTCCTCCACCATTGAAGTACAATCTCAATTAGGTCGTTTTGAGTTACTTTCATGTCTCTTGAGGCTGTAGTAGTGATAACTGTAATTTTTTGTTCAACACCCAGGTCACTAATTTGAGTTACATGAGGAGTTGTTTTTCTCCTCCCTGTAAAAGTGATAACATGGATTCATTAGCAGAGAAAGATCAGATCGGAGGAGCTATGTCGTCCAGGGCGCTCATTATACCACGAAGAGGAGGAAAAATATTAAATCGATTGATCCCTGCTTCTGTGTTAATGTTGTTCCTGAGTAAGATTCAATATTCTTTTTAATCATTAAACTGTTTTTCTAGATCGATCTTTTTTTTCCTAGATTGATGTTTTTTTTTTTTTTTTTTTTTTAGATTGAAAAAATCAAGGAGGTTCTTTATCTTTCAATATTTTCTTGCTCTTCTTTGTCGAGATTGAGATTGCTTAGTTGGTAGATGCGAACATTGAGTTTTTATTTCTGTTTGCTTTGCTTACAGGCTATTGTTCACCAATCTTCATTGCTATTGTTTCGAAATGCTACTTGGAAACAGAGTTTCGTTTGCTGAAATGCAGTTGAGGGTATACAGTAGGCACTAGGCAGGCTAACACTAATTTTCAAATTTGTCCTGGTCATCTGCAAGAAGAATGAGATATTCCGATTGATCAGTATTAGACCGGCTAGGTTCGTTTGTTACAGATCCCCATCCAAATCACTTTAGTTATTGCTCAATTTATTTTGTTGCAGGGAAAAATTAAGAGAAACATTAGATAGTTTATGGTGCTCTGGTGAAAAAACTAAGGGGGAATGGTTGGGGAACAGAACTAAGGGGCAAGGGTTGGGGAACATAATCGACTAAGGGGCAATGGTTAATGTAGCCATTATGACGACTGGAGGGGATGTCAGGTAACACTTAAATAAACTTTGTGGGTGCTTGGTTTCCTATGAGTATTAGGATGATGCTAAGTTTAGAGAGGCCAAACCTTTGAGGGGATCAAAGTTAGATATCAATGCAGGTTGGTTTTAGCTCGACGTACAAGTAAGAGCCAGAAAGGATGTGACCATCCTCACAGTTTCTAGAGGATGTAGAAATCAGTAGGGTTTTTGCCTCCTTATAGGTGTTTAAATTACATGTTTTTATAGATGCTTGTTCTTGTATGTTGCAACTTAATTATATACTGTGGAGGTAAAATGTCCTAAGGTTCTTTCGTCGCTTATCGTTGGCCCCAACGTGGGGGCATCTCTCACTGATTCATGAATATGTTTCGCTATATGTCATGTATTTTGTTCCCACTTCATTGCTTGTTTTAACTATCACTATCACTACATCACACTTTGTCGGACATATTGCATTCGTTGATTGCGTACTTGTTTTGTTGTCCATCAACGCATCAACATGCAACTTGTACCCTACTCTTCTCATTGTGTAGTATTGTTTTTGGGACTACTGTTCCAGTGCGTGTGTTTGCACCATCTACGATGGCTTTCACTTATAATTTTCAATCATGGAGCAGACTTATGTAGCCCATGTATCATTTGTCCTATTTTCGTTATTTCAGTCAGCTTGTCACATTGTCATGTTTCGCACTGCATTATCACATGTATGTTTCCTGGATGTTCCATTCCTTGGTTGTGTTACTCCTTCCATTTTTGTAATCACTGTTCAATGTTTGCAGAGGTATCTTTCTTTTTTCTGTAAACTAACATGAAATTTTATCAGCGCCAACAACAAAGCACCACTTATGTAGAGCCAAGAGATGAAGTTTGGAAGGATAAAATAGAAGATACACGAGTATTATGCCTTTTGGAGATTTTGTTCAAAGGCAAGCCACAAGCATACAATGAATTATTTTCAAAGGCAAGCCACAAGCATACAATGAATTCTTCGATGAGAAATATTTATTCAAATGATCAAGTTTTGTATAAAGTGTTGCCAGTCTTTTGCGCTTAGAATGATAGATTAAGAGTTTTCGTTTGTGCATGAATTTTAGTTTTTGGTAGTTTTATTATTTTAGATTGTTGCTTTGTTTTCTGAATTTATCAATTATTTAATAAAATTTAAATCTTTTGTCTGGTTTATAAGGTTTATTAAATTATAAATTGATTAAATTTTGGTTACAGTTCTTCTTTGCCGTGAAAAAAATTAAAGCTTGTAAAAAGAAAAATTGTCTTTCAAAGTCTTTTTTAAGGCAAACAAATAGTCCTTAAAAAAGTATTTAAGGACCAAAAAAAACTTTCTAATGAAGAGTAAATTTGTCTAAGAAATTTATTTTCGAGGCGAAATAAATTGTCGCTGATAGAATATTTTGGGACAAAACACGTTCCTTTTGGAGGCAAAAAGAATTGTCTTTCAAAGTTTGTTTTAAAGGCAAAATGAATTGTCTTTGATAAAAAATTTAGAGACAAAAAAAAAAAAATCTTTCGAAGAGGAGGAATTTTGTCTCCGAAAATTCTTTCAGAGGCAAGAAATTTGGTCACTAATAAAGTATTTAGAGACGAACAAGTTGGTCTTCAAAATTTAATATTCAGGGGCTATTCATTTTGTCTCTGTTTAAATTAATTAGAGACAATTTTTTTTGTTTCAGATAATTACTATTAAAGACAAATTAAATTGACACAAAACTTTCGCATTTGAGACAATTTTTTGGGTCTTAAATAGTTATCATTAAAGACAAATTAAATTGACACAAAACTTTCATTTTTGAGACAATTTTATTGGTCTTAAATAGTTATCATTAAAGACAAATTAGTTTGTCCTGGAATCTACATTTTTGCGACAAAAATCTTGTTCGCAAAAAATACCTTTTGGTGTCGACTTTTTTCGTCATTAAAATAACTTTCACAGACAATTTTATTTTGTTGGTGAAAGAGACCTTTGTTGACAATAAATTTTTAGTTGTTAATTAATTTTTCTCGTGACCGTTTGTAGTTTTGTCGCGATATACTTTCCCAGACGGGGTATTTGAGACAACTTGGTGACAAAAAAAAATCCATCTCAGAAAATATTTCGAGACAAAAAAAAGGGATTTCCTGACAACTTTTTTTTGACACTAAATCCACATTTTCTTGTAGTGATACCAAAAGAGCACTACCGGCATATTTGAATAAATGTAAAGCAACACCGTAACTAACTACCGGCATATTTGAATAAATGTAAAGCAATGCCGTAACTAACTACCGGCATTGTGTTCAACCTAATTTCAATACCGGTATAGAAAATTCAGTTTCAGGTGAATTTGGGTTTGAAAACGCCATTGTATTCATAATAAAATCAATGCCGTAACTAAATCACGGCACTGTCTTCATCCTAAATTGAATGACGTAATCCATTACCGGCACTGTATTCATACTAAAATCAATGCACGTACTCACTAAAACTCAACTGTTTGAGTTAGGGTTCGAGATTCTAACGATTATAACCCAAACCCACTGCTATAAATCGATTCAAACACTTATAAAACAGTTCAAAAGCACTTACCTTCTCACGGAATCCATGTTTACGAGAGGTTGATTGTCCGAGTTCGCTTCTTCTTCTTCTACTTTCTCTTGAGCAATCAAAGCAAGCCTTTGTTCTAATTTTTGTTGAGCAATCGATTTTGACTTCGATTAGGCATCTGATTTCTTTCTTGCGAGTAGGTTAATCGACGAAGAAATTTTTGAATCAACGATTAATCGTCGACGAAGAACGGATGAAGAAGAAAATGGAAGAATTTTTTTTTTTTTCAAAACCTAACCCTAAGAGTGCCGGAACTGATGGTGTAGAATTGGGGGATATGTTTTGGTTATTTCCATCACCAACAAGTTTCCAGTAGTATATATAGGAAGCAAACCCACGGTGGAAACAACAACCTTCAACACCAAGGGTGTTGTTCATATATCATATTCAAACTTAATTTCTTACATAAAATTTTAACCACCTTTGGTTTGGAGGGAATGGGTACTTGTGTCGGTGTTTCTCACAATTTGTATCAGGAAAATTTGACGGGCCCTATAATTAATGTTGTCTGCATCTAGATTTACAAAGACTGCCGTGAAGAAGATTCATTCAACGCCTGAGATGCAACAGGTGTTATTGGCGTACTGTTTGTGCATTTAGCCATTGACGAGGAGAACATCAAGGTTAGAGAAAACGGCATTTTTTAGAACACCATTCGTCATTGACATGTTTTTTCTTACTGGGAATAGTGATGATAAGTATGTTAAACGTAAGGACCTTAGACATATGATTTCTCTGTTATTTGCTGCCTCCTGAAGTATTCCTGAGCAGAAACTTCCCTCCTGCTGTGTGTGGAGGTAATGTAAACCACGAGCAGCTCCAGTGCAGATCTCAAGCCTTTGCTTCCTTCCTGAAAAATGATTACATCGTTTTGGTCTTGTAGAGGTGTTAGCGTAGCGTTCCTAGAGCCATGTAATCATATCTGTGTTAGGGATTCCTTTCAATCTACCTAACTTATATGTTTGTGTATTTTAGACTTCATTTATTGCCCTTCGGCTAATTATGGAGGTCAACTCTACTCATGTTTTCAATTCCGCAGGTCTGACTTGTGGATCAGCATTGACTGGTGTGAGGATCACAGAACTGAGACCACAATAACCAACGCTACTGGTACCTTGACCTTGGCAGATGTTTGTAGACGGATTGGATTGCTGATGATGAAATTTTTACTGGCTGTGTATGGAGAAGGAACAGGTGTCGTATTCAAGGAGAAAGATGCACCCAATATCTCTGGTTCATTCTATTCAAAGACCAAGGCCATGGTTGAGGATCGAAAGGAATATGATAATGTTTGCACCGGCAGGGTTGGCAAACACATTTCATCAGACCTTAGCAACCCAAATAATGATCAAGTTATCTTGTGTACATCTAAAACAATACTAGTACTTATAAACAACTTAGTGCGAGAACTGGACCTAGAGCAGTTCCAAGCACATTCTTACAAAAGGATTCTGCAGGTTCCTGCACCTGTTGCTGTTTATGTTATTGATAAGTGCGTTTAATGTCTTGAACTTCAATCTATTTACATGAAGATCCACCGCAGTCGAATTTCATGGCAACTTGTGATGCCGATGTTCCTTGGATGTCGAAGAAGAACGTGACTTGACTGATTATACCAAAACGATGTAATCATTTTTCAGGTATAGGACTTTTAGAAAATGATTATTACAAGCAGGCTCTTTTACGTTCTCGCGGTGTTTCTAGAGCATACTGATCATATTATCTGAGCTATAACCATATCTTGGATGACGTTGTGTGTCAGAGAAGTGGTGTAGGTTCCTACAAACGTTTTGATTGTGGATTGATTGTGCCAATGAAGCAATTTGCCAAAAACAAGCTAGTGGCCATGAACAAGTTCAATGATTATGAAAAACGGGGGATCGTGTTTACTAGATCGCCGTGCTTGGCACCCAAGCATTAAGCTGTCATCAGTCGATATTTTAATTCTGTATGACAGCGATCTTTTTGTATATGGTTTTGTATTAAACATTTCTCTGTCAGGTCTATTCTTACAGCAAATTCCTGTTTCGCAGAGCCAACCTTTTCAGGCTCCAACCTCTATCTAGGACCAATTTCTTTGTCAAGCGCAGTTAGTAATCCGTGCTCAAGCAGCTTGCCAACATTTCAAAGGCCACGGCCAATGCATATCCATTCCTGGGATACGAGGAATGAACAAGTCTTCATCATTGATACTCTCTTGTCATAATTTCGTACCAAAGTTGAATCCTCCTGGTGCGGCGGTGCTAGTGCTCCAATATTGATAACGCTGAGCATAGTCGTACCTAAGGAATTCCAGTGGTTGCCTCGATATTTTTAAGCATTTCAGTGAGTCTCAAGCTCACACCATGGCAGCTGTGGCGAGAGAGTGTAGTAGGACAAGCAGGTGGCCTACTAGCTAACTTACTGCAAGTATGACCACCAAGCCCATCTGTAAATATCAGTGGCAGTAACGTAATAAGAAGTAATTATTTACTAGTAGGAGGATCCTTACACTTTTATTATCACACTATCTCACACGTTGGGCGTCATTTGGTGAATAAAAACCAAACCGTAACGGATTTGAAGCTAATATTTTGGGGATATGTTCCTCTTACCAAGTTCTACATGCCTACCAAAATGAGCACATTCCGAAATATGAAACCTCACAATTTACTGGTCTTAATTTCGACGGCCAGAAATCCGTTGATTTTCAACGGCTCATTTTCAAAGTAGTAAATGGTGGTGTTATATGTCTCGAATACGCTAAATTTTGGTAGGTATGTAGAACTTGCAAGAGGAACATATCCCCAAAATATTAACTTCAAATCCGTTACGGTTTGGTTTTTGTTCACAAAAATAACGCTTAATGTGTGAGATAGTGTGATAATGAAAGTGTGAGGGGATCCCTCGTCAGTATATAAACAACATCTGTATTAGGGCTTTCTTTTATTACTCTCATTCTCTCCATCTCTTTCCTCGGTTTTCATTTTCACCGCTGCCTAACACCACCACCATCACGGCTGATCATGGCTTTTGATGTTCATGATCAAATCAACTACAAAGAAGACATGTACCAAAGATAATGATATCTACTCTCACGTATATATTTCCTCTACATTTATGAATTCGATCGTTCACCTACATCACTTCCTTTTCTCGGTTTTCGAATAGTTATTCCAGAATCTTCTTCGGATTTTCAGGAACACCAGCACGCCTTACGAGGTAATATGATCATTCCGTAACCAAGATATTTAGATAAATGATTTCAAATCTTCTAAATGAAATTGCAGGCTACCTCTCTCAGATCTCGGATGGTGCTATGTATGACAAACAAACTAGCTGCTAGGTAAGCAAATCATCTTTGGTCAATCCTTAAGGTTTATTGACAATAATTACTAGCTTATTTATTTTTTACGATACTGAGATTTTCTACCTCTAAATTTTTGTAGGGCTTTCCTACAAGTTTCAAAGAAAAGTGTGAAACAAGAATGGAGAATAGAAGGATCGCCAAATTGTAAGTTTCCAAGGCACCAATTGCAGGGTGTTAGATATCCATTGTATTATTATGAAATAGAATCATAAAAATTGTCTTAACAATTACTCCCTCCGTCCCTAATTAGATGAGCTACTTGGTTTTTAGTTTTGTCCACAAATAGATGAGCTATTTCACTAACCAAGGGGATATTTCTAAAACTACCCTTTTAATTGATTATTTTTTCTATAAGAAATATGTATAATTTGATAGTCATGTTTATATTCGTTACGTTGGTGTTTTAAAATGCTTTTCAACGGTATAAAGTTTATAAAAAACCGTGGTATAGTTTAAGAGATAAATCGTTTCTAAATTTTACTAATTATTGCCCATAAGGGTATAATTGTAAAAAAATACTTCAATATACTTCCACTTTCCTCCTTGCCTTAAAATTTGTGCAAACTACAAGTAGCTCATCTAATTAGGGACGGAGGGAGTAAAAGATAAATTAGGTGGATTGCCTTCATTATACATGTTGGGTAAAAGGTTAAATCACTTTTCTGGTTGTACATTTAGGATTTGATGTCTTTTGTGTGTTCTAACATCATTACTGTTTTCATATGTTTTAGGATATAGGGCAGGTGATCATGAGGAGCCAAGTAGCGCACAACTGAAAGATCCAATCCAATTTGTGAAGGACGTCCAAGAAGAGAAGAAACTTCAAGATCTCAACCCAACAGAGAGAGCTGGGTCATTAATCCTCCAGCTGATAATTGCCATTCACCCCTTCTATAGAAATGATACTTTAAGAGCTTCCTCTAACTTTCCCATTTTTCTCAATTTCGTTGCTTCAAGGCATTACGATAACAGTATTAAACTTTTACTACGTGTGCATAATATAAGTTCTTATGCAATAATGATAATAATCTGTAGTTCTGATTGGTTATTATGCAAAAATGATACTTCGTTTAGAAGGGTATAAAATTTGTTGTTTCTTATGGTTTTCACCAAATCAGGATTCACTTAGCGTAAGAAGTTAAGCTGGGTTGGTAACAATCCTGATTGAAGTCTGGTTTAAGTTCTAGTTGTACTATTGAGTTGTTCAAGGAGAAAGACGCACCCAATTTCTCTGGTTCTTTCTGTTCGAAGACCAAGGCCATGGTTGAGGACCTATTGAAGGAATATGACAATGTTTGCACTCTCAGGGTCCGCATGCCCATTTCATCAGACCTTAGCAACCCAAATAACTTCACACTTGAAGAACATGCTGCGGTAATCGTTGCTACTAGAAGATTATGTCTAATTTTTCTTTTACTGTAAAGCCTGTAACATGCTCTTCTTGCGTTATAAGCAAATGTTATGTTATTGCCTTACATGAATCGAATGGTGAATAATGTACAAATTTGATTCCACTTGCAAGCACTTGAAAGGCTATGCATCACACATGCCAACCAGTGAGGAAAAACTAGACCAAGAGCAGCTCCAAGCACATTTCTCTTTGCACGGAAAACTTTCGCTTCAGTCAAGTTTGTGTCGCCTACTGCACTCATTTGTGTACCTGAATGCTGTTAAATAAATTTTTTTTCACTTGCATAAGAAATTTAGACAACTAAAACAACTTCCTGGATCGAGTCCTTGCCTCACACAGTGTTTTGAGCCTAAGATTATTTCTTAGGTCAGTCCCTGTGGCGCATTTGATTTTGCACGGGCTTGATGTTGTGCCGAGTTCTTGTGCTGATGCCGTGCCTCGTCTAATGGGCCATTTAGTGCTCCAATTTAGGGTTTAATAAGAATAACACTTATAAAAACAGTCCTCCCAGTTTACGGCGGCGCATCGCTATAAGCCTATAGCCCTCCTCCTGCCTTCCTCCATTAACCACCACCACTACCAATATTATCTTCAGTACCACCAGCATCACCAATGGGTTCTGAGAAAATGATCTGATTTGGGTATTTGGTTTGAGCGGATTCGGAAATTGGGGTTTCGTAAACTGCATTCCACCGTCGTATTACGTGGGGTTTCCATTTTTATCAGAAGACAAAATGACTAACTTCTTGCGGAAATCTTTCATAAGCATCCGTAGAGTAAGTATCAAAGTAGTACTAAAATTCGCCAGTTTTCAAATTTAATTCTTAATGACTAATGTTAATTGATTTTTTCTCTATTGTAATGTAGAGATTTGGTGTGGAAATTCGTGGAAGCCGACTACTCATCAGAGGGGATTAATCTCTGCAGCTACCTCTCTAGCGAACCAAAGACAGACAGACGGCAGCTCAGAAAGCCAATTCCTGGTGGAGAAGAGCAGCTTTTATGTCATCAAAAGTAAGTGTTCAAAGTTACACTCTCAAATTAGCAGTGTTAGTGTTGTATAATTCGTGCTTTTGTGTAGAGAACAAAGAACATGTCCTTTAGTGTGAGATCAGGCAGAGTTTGAATAATGACTTTCCTATACTAATATCAAGTGCGAAGGAATGTGTGTGACTAAAGTCTTGGGTTGTTAATGGTTATTTAAGAGTTGATATTTTTGTGTATCTGCAAACATTAAAGATGTAGATTTCCAGTAAAAGATGATTAAGAATTTTCAGCTAGAAAACACTTCAAATTGTTGCAACCCAAATGTACTGTATTCAGGAGGGATCTACCGGACAATGTTGCATCTGAGTTCTGTAGTATTTAGGATGCAACTGCATAAAACCATGGAATGCAAGCTTCAAAATTTCTTACGCATCATTCTTCCTAAAATTGCGATGCTGGGAGAAAGCAAGTGAACTAATTAGATCAAATTTTAGTTGGAAAAGCTGAAAGACAGTGCTTGTAGTGCTGATGGCATAATGGATGAACTCTCTTATGAAACTCCTTTGAGATTAAGTTATAGTTGAAAAAGCTTAAAGGCAATGCTTGCAATGTAAATTTGTTCGAAAATACATGTCAACAAAGTCACTCGCTGTGCTCTTGTACGAGGTGGCGACTCAAAGGAGACTTTATAAACTCTTCAATCTCTGGTGATGTGAGTTTAATATCCTTGTTTCTTTTTACAATCGCTTTTGTACCCCTAGTTGTAGTTAGGGTTTAGCATGAAGCAAACCCATCAAAAGATGCACTGTCTATGTTTAACTTAGCAGCCCCATATATAATTTGTATATGTAGGATTCCATTTCATATGTCTGGTTACTTTGAATCTTAGTAAAACGTTCGTCAAGTTCAGGATAAACCTTTCATGAGCTAGATTTAAAAGCTTAGAGCAGACTAAATATTATTGTGGGTGTAAATGACATGTCCTGATGTCGTGTTTGTCAAATGCAGGTGCCTTGGAGGAGCTTGAAATTATTTGTAGACAAGTTGAGAAATTTGAAATCGAAGTTCCAAAGATTGTAATCTAGAGAGGTTGTAAATTCTCTTGTGAAGATGCTGCTTTAGCCTCATGTAGATTCACACCAGTTAGATTTTTTCTGATAAACTACATATCTTATTCTTATTGCCGCAAAGTAAGATTTTCCGGTATATGATGAAATTAGAGGAAGTTGATGAATTGCCTGCATTTTTAAATGAAGACACACGATATCACTAGTCAGATTATAAAAAATAAATGCATGCATTTGCACACAATACACCTCTTGAGATTGCTGAATTTACACGCAGTAATGCGGTTCTACAAAAGCATTAATAGCATTGAGTGTCTTCATGCGGACCCAAATGTTCACACACAAGCAGTTAGCCTTAACGGACATGTTGATGTTCTGAAACCGTTCACTAAATGTAGGTTCATGCTGATCATGTTGAAGAGATATCAATGGGAAAAGTCTGCAATGATATACATAGAACAGCTGCAACTCAACTAACCACAATGCTAGAGTAATCCTTATGCCAAAATAAAGGTCCACAATGTAAAAAGAAAGGAACGTTTTTTTGGGGACCAGCCTTTTTTTTTGGGGGACCATTGTTTTATTTTGGGTAAGACATTAGAAGTAATTCTAGGTCACCCCTTATCTAAATATTTATATTAATACCAAAACTACCCTCTGATTATATTTGGTTAATTATTAGTTAGTGTTAATATTAGTTAGTGTGATTAGTGAAATGATTTTGAATAAAGATTTGAGATTAAAAAAATCAGATTTTTAAAAAAGAAGTAGAATTATTGAGAGAGAAAAGTTAGAGAAGATGAAGAACAAAACCATGGAAAATAAATTTTTTTTTTGAGTTCACTAATCTAGACTACTCAAGTGATGATTCAATTGATGATAGCTCATCCAATCTACATCTCCTTCCTCTCCTAGAGTATATGTCAATCTTCACAATGATCCGGATATGGATTATTTCTTAGATGGTGAACGTATTCTTCCCCAAAGCCAATCTCAAGATGGTGAAAACGATGGATTTTACCAACCACAACCGGAGGAAGACTATTTGGGTACCGAGGTATGCTCTAAACTTAGATAATGTTGGTTGAATTGGTCCAAATTTTCAAAAAAAATGTGAATTTTTAGAGTAGATTTGTGCTTGTTCGGTTACCTTGTGTGAAGAACACGTAACCGAACTCATCTCGAAAGTGTAGTTCTTGTTACTTTTTCTAAACACGCAGGTTACCAACTCTATTAATGGAGGTTTTTGAAGTTCGGTTAGCGGACATGCTACCAACTCTGTAAATAGGATTACAGTGTAATGTCTTGGTTTTGGCCGAAATGTAACCGAACCTAAGGGTACATTAGTTCTGTTAGTTTGCAACCATCGTGTAACCAACTTTACGTAAAATAAGATTGCACATTAATGTACAAAGTTTGGTTTGTTCGCAAAATTCATACCAACCCACTACCTAACCGAACTTACGTACAATAAGATTTTATTGTGTGTACGTAAAGTTCTTGTTAGTTGTGAACTTGCTTGACAAACCGAACTCTAAGTTCGGTTTTCCCGATAAAATTATCATGTAGCCGAACTTTAGGTCCATAAGTTCGGTTTTTCGCAAAATTCATACCAACCCACAATCTAACCGAACTTACGTACAATAAAATTTTGATTTAGTCTACGTAAAGTTCAGTTAGTTTTCAACTTGCTTGACCAACCGAACTATGAGTTCGGTTATCCTGATAAAATTATAATGTAACCGAACTTATTTCTGCTTGCAATTGATGTTGTTCCATTTCTTGTAGATTGAATGTCAACCTATACCAATGGATAATCAACCTTCTCCTGTTGGCATGCTGTTTGAAGATACATCTAATCACTATGTCAATGATTTTGTTTTGATGAAACTATTGATGCGAAGAATTGGGCTAGAGACCATGCAAAGAAAGCCATGTGCGTATTAGTTTTGAATGGAAAAGAAAGCCAAACTCGTTTTGAAATGGTTTGTGAGATAAGTGGAGATCCCAATGTTAGTCACAAGAAGAAGGGTTATGTGTATAAAGGAAAGACGACGAGAAGAACACAAAGATGCTCAAAGAAAACTAAATGTCCGTTCAAGCTTAGTATTTAGTAAGTGCAAAAAAAAATGGATGGGTTCTATCTATGGATAAGGTGGTAGGCCATCATAACCACCTCGTCCGGATGATCTTGAAGGACATGCAATGGCCGCTAGGCTCACTCCTCAAGAAATGGAGAAAATAGCTAAATTTAGGAGAATGGGAATTACACCAGCTTAACATGCTTCGCTTACTAAAGGATGATAACAAGGATAATGTATCATCTTTGACGACCATTTACAATGAAATTGAGACAATTAAAAGGAATGAATGGAAGGATAGAAAAGTGATGCAACAATTGTTTTTGGTAGCTAAAGAGAAAGGCTACGCGGTTCAAAAGAAGGTAGGTCCTAAAGATCAATTAACGATCTCTTCATTGCGCATCCGAAGAGTGTTCAATTGGATCAATCCTTCAATCAAGTTCTTATAATGGATTGCACCTACAAGACTAACAAATACGAGATGCCATTGTCGAATATTGTTGGTCGTACCTCGACGAAGTCACCGGATTTACCGTTGCTTTTTGTTTTCTAGAAGATGAGCAAGAACCAAGTTACACTTGGGCGCTACAACAAGTGAAGGCCATATACCGAGATGATGATATCCCCGCGGTTATAGTGACGGACAATGATGTAGCATTAATGAACGCAATAGAGAGAGTCTTCCCATTAGCACATAATATGCTTTGTACGTTCCATATTTGGTGTAATGTGATGAATAGGTGCAAGCCTCAAATTTGTCCACCAAAGAGGAAAAGCATTTGAAGAGATTAGTAAGCTACCTAAGATGAACAAGCGACTGCAAAAGAGGAATTGATATACAATACACTATAAATCACGCTAAATGGGTTGCTTTCTCTGGTGAATGGGAGTCATTGACTTGGTCTCTCACCGAAGAAGAGTATAATCTAAATCTTACGGCATTTATAGAACATTGGTCTAGCCCCGAATATCCCGAGGATATTGTAACGTATGTGGTTAAGCAATGGTTGGAACCACACAAAGAGCGCTTTGTTTATGCATTTACCAATCACCATAAACACTTTGGGAATCAAGCGACAAGTTTGGTAGAATCGGCTCACCACCTAAGTTGAAGAAAAATCTTTTGGATGTGTCGATAATTTTGTGATTGTGTTTAACGCAATGGAGAATTACTTCAACCGCGAGATTGATAGAATTAAAGGGAAGTTCCAAAAAAGACGCATCATGAAGTACAAAAAGATTGTAGACAAAGGTGGTAACATCAAGAATATGGCGGGCCTTCGGGTTGTTTAAGGGACTTTATTATAATGTTTCGTGCTTGCATTAAGAGGTTAATGGTAGAGGTTCATTTGATTGACATATGGGGAACCAAGTCGACGAGGTGTGTGTTTGCAACATGATGAAGTCTATGGGACTCCCTTGTCGCCATATGATAGTTAAGTATGAACATGGCATAATGCCTCTAAGCGATATAGATCCATATTGGCAACAATTAAGTTTTGTCCCTCCTCCAAAGGGCGATGTCGGAGAAGAGTTTGGTGACAATGAGATGGGAAGAATCGTTATCGAGACGTGCCGGAACATGAACAAACTCGAAAAGCAAATCTTTGGGATGACATGCGCCAATTGTTTATCCACACACTTCGGAGAATGTGCACGAACCAAAAAGGCAAGGGCAAAGGAAGACCTATCACCAAAGAAACAAAAACAAGTAAGATAATATGCAAAGGTGTTGGCTAAGAGGAAAAGTGAAATGACGCCTTTTACTAGAGACCCTAGTGGGCATGAGCATACCGCAAGAAGTATCAAGAAGATTCTAAGAAAAGGTCTAGGAATATTGTGGAAAAGGGCGAAACAAGTGAACGGGATATGAAGAAAAAGGACCGATGTTACGCTCAACCAACCCCACCTACTCCATCGGAACCTAGCCAACCAATTCAACGAGACGTGAAGCTTAAGGCTCCAATGTTCCGCATCCAAGAAAGAAGTCGACCAATTGATGATACATCAACTTTTGTTGATAAAAGGTACTTGGAAGAGAGCTACCTCCATATATTAGAAAGTACGTCATATCCACCGATGACGTCCCTCCGGATGGTAATTGCGGATTCCACGTTTTCGTACAACAACTAGGGCCTTTCACTGAAGGTGCAAAGATGTATAATGATAATCAAATCACCTATGTCCGGTAAAAGGATGTTGATGAATCTAAAGGACAACCCGAATTTTACAAGCAAATGTTGTCTCATGGGGATGCTAGTCTCAATGTGCAGCTTTGTTAGGTATCAAAGGCGTCTCCACGGGGTGATCCAATCACAAGGGATCATTGGATGGCCATTCCGATATGTGGGCACTTAATCGCCAAGCATTCAACCGCGTGGTTCACTATTTCTCAAAAGGTGCTAGTTTCACATACACCAAAACAAAAATATATGTTGAGCAACTTAAACATAGGAGGGTGGTGATTGCGCTTGTTAACAATAACCATTTTATAGGCCTCCGGTTAGAAGACGATTGTCCACCGCCTCCGATATGGAAAACTCTTATTGGCAAGGATTTAACCCCGACACAATGTTGGGATGGTGCATTAAGTACGAGCATAACATGGTGATGTGGAAAGCTTTGAAGGATTCAAAAAAATCATACACGAGGGTGCGCTTCCCTATGGATGATTAAATGTACCATTAATTAAACTAAGTATGCTTTGAACATCAACATAAGAATCAAAGATTGTGTTTTTTGGAATTATGTCTTATTTTTGGGTTATACTTTGAACATTTTCATAAGAATAAGAGACGAGACACATTACTTTGGAACTCTTTTTTTTTTTTTTTCACATTGGAACTTAATTACATGACATCGCCGAACAAAGAGACATCAAGACTTAAGTTCTGTTAGGAAATGAAATTAGAGGACATTACCGAACTAAAAACTAAAGCTACATAACATTTAATATCCGAAACGCGTTATGAAAAAGTCTTTAAGGAGGCGGAAATGATATTCATATTTGAAATCCTTTCTCTTCCATCTTCGCCATTCGTTTTTTGATGTTAAAATGATTTCTGAGAATCCTTCACCCCTAAGTCGATACCGCCTTACAATACGAAATAAAGCCATAAGTTCCACAACTCTAGCTCTAATCTTGTCGAATCGAATGAAGAAGGCTATTTGATCACTATGAGGGTTTGTTGTGTCTTCGAGCAGAATTTTTCATGAATTTTCCCCCAATAACTTTGACTCATAATACCATCCATTCTTCGTTCTTCACCCTCTTTGGATAGTATAGTATGTAGTTTCAAAAGAGATAAATCTTCATCTAGAGAAATTTAGGAGTAGTGGCTGCCATTTTTAGAAGTTTTTGAGACAAAATGTTAACTATGAGACACATATTTATACCATCTGGGTATATAACGACTATAAAAATAGTCGTTACTTGAAATTAGTGCCATTCAAATTTCAAAATACATAGTTCGGTTACATAACAAATGCATCGAAAAACCGAACTAAAAGGTCTTGGTTTTGTCTCAGTAAATCATAGGTAAAATCCGAACAATGCGCACAGAAAATTTTAAAAGTTACAGTGTAATGTTCAGTTTCCTGGTATTATTTCGCAGTAACCGAACTCGAATATTCGGTTAAATGCGAGTAATGCGATCTAACCGAACTAAGAACAAGAAAATTTGAAAAGTTCAAGTGTGATGTTCGGTTTCTCGAAAAGGTAACCTAACCGAACTCATAACAAGAAAATTTTAAAAGTTACAGCAGTAATGTTCGGTTCCATGATAATATTTTGCAAGTAACCGAACGGGTGATCCACCAAAGTTCGGTTCATTCGATGATTTCAATGTAACCGAACTCACACCACCTAAATCAAACAAAAGTTATTGCAAACTTTGAAAACCAACGGTAACTTTGACTAGTAGGAGCAGTTATTGCATATAAACTTTTTTTTTTTTTTAAAACTAGCCGTTGGGTACTTTTTTGCTATAAATAGAGACCTATCTCTACCAAACTTATTCACCCATCACTTTCAATCTTCCTAAATCAGTCACCCATCACTTTGGAACACTAAAATGGCTCCAACTCCGTTCAATAATCTAGAAGATGTTGCTATTGTCGAGCACACACCACTCTCACAAAGCACTCCGTTGAGGAAGCGCAATGGGTGGCCAATAAAGAAAACCCAACCGGAGGGCCTTACCTTTGGGCATGATCAAACACCAATGCTTGGTGGAAACGTGTGTTTAAGGTTTTCAAAGCACTAAAAGGAAATCGTTCAAGGAGGACACTCACGTAGATAAGGGAAAGGTACGCTTATTTATACAATGAATGCGTATCACTGAGAAACGAATTGAAAGCTCGTAAGGACGCTATGCCAAACGAAGACCGCATGAGTAGAGTAAGTTTGTGAATCAATAGGCCGCTCATCAAAAATTATTTATTTGGTTATGATTATTCAACAACGCTCGACTTATTAAAATAATTGTTTTTCTAGTGTTCTTTGGGTCGGACTCAATACAAATTAAGGTACGGTCATGAGTTTCGCACGAGGACCGCTACACTCTCTGGAGGAAGTTGAATGGCAATTCGCCCAATATAATTAAACTCGTAGAGAATCCTTAGAGCGATGTATTGAACAATTTTATGTGTTTTACTTCTATTTTATTTCAACTACATATATGTTTTTTCGATTCAATAAAATGAGTGACTTCAAATATTGGTTCAATAACTATAGTTCGGTTAGATAGCATTACTCTACCGTTAACCGAACGTTCGAGTTCGGTTAACAGCAAAATAATACCAGGCAACCGAACATTACATCAGAACTTTTAAAATTTTCTTGTTATCGCCTAGGTTAGGATACCTTTTCTGCAGGTAACCGAACATCACACTTTAACTTTTCAAATTTTCTTGTTCCGAGTTCGATTAGATAGCATTACTCTGCAGTTAACCGAACATTTGAGTTCGGTTAACTGCAAAATAATACCAGGCAACCGAACATTACACTATAACTTTTAAAATTTTCTTGTTATCGGTTCGGTTAGGTTACCTTTTCCGCAGTAACCGAACATCACACTTTAAATTTTCAAATTTTCTTGTTCGTGAGTTCTGTTAGATAGCATTACTCTAGCTTAACCGAACATTTGAGTTCGCTTACCCGCAAAATAATACTGTGCAACCGAACATTATATCAGAACTTTTAAAAATTTTTTGTTATGAGTTCTGTTAGGTTACCTTTTCTCAGGTTACCTAATATTGAGTTCGTTGCCCCAATAACATTGCAGTAACTCTAATGCGAGTTCGGTTGTTTACGAGATTTATTCTCTTAACCGAACTAACTAATTGTTTCTCAAAAAATTGAAGGTAATGAAACACTTAACCGTCAAATAGCCAAACTAATCCCTTAGAACACAAATTAAAAACCAAAGTATGAAATCTATTTACTAATCCATATGGAAACAAACTACCAAATCCGCCATAAAAAAAGTATTCCAAATATAAGTAACCGAACTACCAAATCCGCAATTAAAAAGTCTTGCAAACATAAGAAACCAAAGTAATAATTGTTGCAATCACTCATTTACTACGACCACTACCGAAACTTTTCTACTCTTGCGTTTAGGAGCTTTAGGTCGCCCTTCGTCACTACGAGTGTCAATTCCATCGCTTTGTTGTTCAACCATCCGACTTGAGCCTTCCCTTTCTCGGCGACTCCTCTTCAACGGCATGGTCCGGCTTGGATCAACTCGGCTTGTATCTACAAGGCTGAGATTAAAAGTTTTGTTATTTGGTTGTAGAGGTCTGTTAGTTCTCAAGTATCCATCGACTCTCCACTCCGGATTTTTGCCATCATTTTCTTCAACAATTTACCACTTGCCTTCACCTATTCTCATCAAAAACATAAGTAACTATTATTATTTCAATACTTCATAACATTTTGAAAAACAAAAATAAGAGTAAATTTCTTACCGCCGAATTCCACAAGATCAAGGCCTCATCACCACAAAGAGGGGTATGCTTCATAATTTTCTTAGCCTCTTTCTCCACCGCCTCTTCGCTTTTGTTTTCTCAAAGACGGGCTTGTTGGATGGTGTTTATTACACGAGGATGAGAATCATGTTCATACCATTCTATATATCCCTCGTCAGCGGCATTTGGCTCATCAAAACAATCTTGTAACCGCAACCGAACAAGATAATTTCCAAAGTTCTTCCAAAGGGGTCCACTTGATGGAGCAGATCGTATTTGGGGTGAATTTCATCTCTGTTCTTAGTTCCCCGCTTCTTCACCTTGAAGTTGAAGTTTTTCACTTGTGGGACACTTTGGACACAAGAAACTTGTCTTAATACTCTTCGAGGATTATACATTGTAGAAACCTCCAGGATGAAACAACGGTCCATTGTACGCCGCAACAGTGAGAAATCAATAACCTCAACATCCTCCTTGTCTTCATCTCGATGGAATGGTGTAAGGATGGAAAACCACATCTTCCACTCGTTAACTTATCCAATTTTTCCCTCAACTCCAACACCTTTATCTTCTTATTCTTTTCCGTGAGTTCAAAAATTCATATTTACCAAATTGTAGGCTTCCCATAAGGCCAAGGAGTGCGAGCATGAGACAATTGCGCTTTAGGGAAGTGGTCGACACCCAAACCTACAATAAGAGGCAACAAATAATACATTTGCAATATGATTAGTAACAATACATGATTCATTCACTTATATATTGAAACACACAAACGATAATTTAACTGGGTACCCGAACAAGGGTGTATAAGCCTCCAAAATATAGAATCTTAAGCCTCGAAGCTTTTCCGAGTTCCTCTTGAACGAATGAAAGAACCGCAATGCCCCAACAAAGAGTGCTCACCTCAGTCCGGGATCCAATAGTCGGAGGTAATGAGCATTTACCACGTGACTGGAGTGTCGTGGAAGAAAATGGTTCCTAGTTGATATAACAAATAAGCAAATCACATGGTGCTTAATCTTCTCCTCTGTCATCACCAACTTTCCTCGAGCAACCAATTCTTTGGTCCTCAAAACTCATCGCTACAAGAAAATTGAGCTTTAGGGACTACTTGGATTCAGTTGGTACAGGGTCATTTTTACTCTTTAGAGATCTCTAGCAACCGACATGGCAACAGATAGGCTCTGTGGCTGAAGACTGCTTTGCTGGAGACCTGTACCAACCATGTTGCTGGAAGAGATATCTTCCGACTACTATGAAGTGACTCAAATTTGAGTTGGTACAAACATTTGTTAACCATTAGCTTTCGTTGGTAGAGCACATAAGCATTTGCCGCTGAAACATTTAACCCACAAAAATATTGGTGGCTCAACACTAAAATATTGTTGGTAGAGGTGGCCAGTTATACAACGTTTTCAGCCGCTAAAGGGTTTAACTGGATGAATTTTAGTTGTTGAGGGTGCTGGTGAAGGGTTGAAGCCGCTATATTTCTCGATGGAAGAGAGTTTCCTTCCACTGAATTGTAGTTGCTCAAGACTTTAAACTTCTGTAATGTTTGTTGGATGAGAATCTCAGCCGCTCAACATTTGGTTGGTCAAGGTTTCTACACACCAGTTTTCTGGTTGGACCAAGTGTTAGCTCTGAGTTAGTGAAAAGTTATACACACATGGTTACTTCAGCTGCTTATGGGTTTCAGCCATTACAAATCGGTCAAGATCTTATTATTGTTGCTTAAAGGCTTGTCCCTCTACAGATTTGAGTTATCAGAGTGGTTTCTCGAGACTATCATGAAAAAAAAAATGTAAACTTTAATAAAATTCAACTCATTAACATTCAAAACATCCCAAACAAAATATCAAACTACAATATATACAGAGGGAAAATGGACCTAAGCGTTGATTGAACAACAACTGAAGTCTGGATCTTTACTTGGCTATGCTCTCACTACGGAAATGATTGGATCCAGGTACATGAAGAAACACCTTCCCATGGACTGGGGATCATCATCTCCAGTATCATCTGCAACAGCAATAAGATTGGTCACTCACACAAGCATTGGTTTAAATAATGCACATACACCCCCATGAAGTGCGCAGCGTGCTTAAGTTATTTATGGAAAAAGAGATCACAAGTACCAGTTGCATAACACATACCTACACAAATCCATGGTAAGAAGTAAGAACGGAACATTTCAGTACAGTTATCTTCGCATGCTGATTTGCATCTGTTAAAGAACCAAAAAGCATTAGAATTTTTTTTTTCATTTGAGCTATGCTTTGAAACCAAGTTAAAGAGACGACTCACATAGACTACGAAGTTTAAAATTGGATCAGTTGCTCCGGATCTTAATCTGCAGCCGGCCCAGCAGGCTCTGCCAATTGTGGAACTTCAATTTGCACTGGTTGAACTTGAGAAGGCTCCTCAACAACCTCTTCCTGCACAACTACCTCCTCAACACCATTACTCGGGTCCTCCGCAATAAGTATTGTAGTATCTGGCACGGCGAGATCAGGGACATGAGAGGGTTTTCAAAAGAAAAACAACCATTATCGTAACAGAAAAGCAGAAAGAATAATAAAAGAACGAGACCAGCCAAGTTCTTGAGCTGCTGCTATAATGCTTTCACTTATTCAGTTAACCAATACGGGCTCGGGCTTCGGCACTCGAGTCTCGTACCTAAAAACATCATTCCGAACATAGTAATACTACCAGTGACAAATACCCCTACTTTGATACCATTTCAATTTTGTGCAGTCCCAACTCAAAATCATTATGCTCAAGTGATCAATGTGGGACTATTTTCCACAGGCACAATATATTCCATGAATTAAAAGCATCGCCAAACTGCTATCTAGCGAAGATGGTTTATCATATTAAGAGATCAGTTAAATGAGTTTTAACCTTGGGAGTATTGTCCTCTTATGCATGTAATTCAGCGTACACGAAGCCACCACTAAGGTGAACCCCATCTTTCAAACTAAATTTGTCACCCACCTTCCTTAAGGAGTTAAAGAGGGCTAACTGTCCATTACTAGTTCTATCATACTTCAAAATAAACTCTCGTCTTGTCATCGTGAGAGATTCATAATAGAAGGCTAAACCAAAAAGATGGCAAATCAGAAGTTGACTTGACTAGCAAATTGTCCACTACAGTGGAAGACATTTTCCTGTGTGATTTAAAGATACAAAACTGTGTTAAATATTAATGCTTAACCTGAAACCCAGTATCAGTGTTGTTTATCCCGTAGTATAGATTAGCAACCTGAGCATCATAAGCTGAAAAACACACACAAAATGTAGATTAGTTTCTCCTCGAGTTTAAAAGAGTCACAGGAGAACTACATCCTCATTGGCAGGTGAAGATCTAAACTGCAGAGACAAACTTTAAAAGATGAACCCCCACAGTCTCAAGGAAGCTGTTTTTGCTCGATATAAAACTTTTTCAGAATATAACTCACCATATTCGTTCAAGTAGTTCATTACTAATCGTGTGAAAACATCAGTAAGAACCACAGCTTCTGGGGTGTGGCTTGTATATGGACAATTGAAATTTATCTTAACATAAGTCTTAGGGACTCTCTCCTCCACAAGATGCCGCTACGTCCACCTCCACCACCACCTTTACATAGCCCCATGAATGCAATTGACAAAAATAATAAGTTAGCTACTTTGGCCACAGGACCAATAATCCACTATTATTAGCATCTTAGATGTTATAGAAAACTAATTTTTTACATTGCAATTAAATTGATCAAGAATATAACTTCAAAACCTTACCCCTTTTGCAAATTCAACTATAATTCAAATGCCACCGACATCGTGGCCATCTAAGAATATTCTTATGTCATCAACATCCCTTCGGTCACTAAATTCCTACGATGAATGTGATGGACAAACATCGCGACCAACTTAAAAAACAGAAATGACTAAACCAAGATACTAAAATTGAATCAACTAACAAAGATTACTTACCATCTCTAATTTCTATTTACATTGAAGGAAGAAGTAATCTAGTATTACAGATAAACCCCAGACTTTTTTTAATAAAGATACAAGCATTGACCTATTTAGCCATAAACCAGAACAAATTGCATTCTACACATTAAAACATGAGTGTCTAACTTGCAAGTCTTACTTATAAAACCCATCATATAGGACTTCTACAAACTTGAATTTGATCTTACTGAATTTCCAAGTACAAAATATTGCTGCAGGTCAGTCCATTTGATCCAAAGCAGTAAAATATAAAGCACAATCATCGTATATTAAGCATCCAAACAAAAAAAATACTGCTGCAGGAGTGTCTATCTGCCATCTCATACAATTTGGCAAACAAAAAATAAACTAGTCTGCATGGACTCAGTGATAATACTACCTCATTCAGAAATTCTCCAATTTGCTTCGGACCCTCATTCTATCCAAGCGGGTTATTGCAGTTTCACCATTGGAGCGTATGGTTTTCTCAATCTCCTCTTGTAATACCATCGGATCTACAAAAGAAGCATGGGTATTCACAACACAAATTTTGGTAAAACACCTGTGAAGGTGAGTAAAAGCTATTTGTGTCTGGCTGTCTGCTATGAAGGATGAATGGATACTACTCATGACACCAAATAAAGACAAACCTGTATCTCCGTCATCAGAACCAACAAACAAATAGTGTACTTTTTCACCCTTTGTTTCACTCTCTCCGAGTTTTTCTATCCTTTCTTTGTCCGCATTTGGTGTTACAAGAAGGTCATCAATCCCACATGTAAAGCCATGCATCTGGATCATAAAAATTGCATTAGCATATTTATATTAACTGAAAAACTGATAAAGTAACATTCATCACTAGTGAAAACATAATCGGTGAAGAAGAATAAACCAATCTTACCTGCAAATACAAAGTAAATAAGCGACTTAAAACCGAAAGAAAAATGCCTACTACATCTGAACCATACAACTCTTGGACCATATGCACCAAACCATATGAACCAAACTGATTCTTGTCAATCACCCCATGCACGAGCTCGTTTTTCTGAATTCGTAACTTCAACTCTTCACTTATCTTTCTTTTTTCACTTCCATTTCCTTCTTTACTCTCCGTTACAAAATAGTTATTTGGTATTTTTCCAGACTTTTCAATAGTCAGAGGAGTGAGTCCTCTGGTTCGAGTTATATGGTTTAGAATTGATGTTATAACCTGCAAAACAAGAACAAATTTGCAAACTATCATTAGTTATACAGTTTCAGTGTCACATAATACTGACGAAAATAATAAATTAGGGCACTACATATGTCCAAGACGGCTTGAATTAGTAATCTAGCCTAACCTGTTTCCCGGTCCATAGAGGTTCTGGTCTACAAATAGCAGGAGGAATATCTTGTATTTCGTCTTCAGTGCTTATTACCGAAATTTTCTTGCGAGGTCTACCATTAATTGAGCTTCAACAGCAGCAGAAACACCAGAACCATAGAGAAGGTAGTAGAACTCGTCTCGGGTTAAAAGTGTCCTTCTTTGTAAGAAGCACAGCGCTTACGATATGATCCTGCAAGCAACAAAGTTAAAAAAAGGCTTTCGTGCCCTAATACACAGAACAATTTCAGGTAAGAAAATAATATTTGACTAAAGAAACCAACTTTTTAGAAATTATTGTACCTGAATCAAACCCCTTTAGTTGGAACGATGTATCGGTTAGTTGCATTCACTATATTATAAGCTTCTGCTCGTGAAATTTCATCTTGTGGAAAGTGAACATTCATTTCATCCCCATCAAAATCAGCATTGTACACGTTAAAAACAAAAACGTACAGTGTTAGTCTAGTAACTGCGCATTATGCAATGCAATTTCAAAGTCACAACTCACAACTAATAAGGAACAAAGAGGTGAGAAAACCTGCAATTTGCGTAATTGAAGTGTTTTCTCCCCTTCCAAGACACGTACAATATGAGCCATTATACTTGGCTTGGGAAGCGAAGGCTGTTGATGAAAATAAGAATCTTAGAATTATATGGATTTCGCCAAGAAGCCTCCCACAGACAAACTTAAACATAGATTCTAATAAAAAACTGAATTATCCCTCCATTTGGTTACCTAATGCAGCATATGTCATTCGCATCACCCTGATATATATTATAAACTACCAGTAAAACCAAAACAAAATATGGCATGTAAAAAGAAAAAAGGAGAATCCTACTCTAGCACAAAACCAAAAGCAAGTACACAAACCAACAATGGGAAGAGAATCCAACCGACAATCCATCTAACAAGTTGAGACTTTTCTTATCTTTTTCTTCTCCTAGAAATTCGAACCCAAAACTCGACGACGACAACGGGTATAAACTTGTTTAATTTATCCAAGGTAAGCACTATATTAAATCAATCACATGAACAGGAAAGAGAAACAAATGATAAGATTTTTCAGCATTTAGTGGTACCTGTCGATTAACGAGCACCACATCTCCATCTTCCAAGTGACGATATACCACCTTCCTTCAAAATCTTGGTCTTCTGTACTCCTCAGACGGTAGTTGGTGCAGACTTTGTAGCCTTGGTAGCTAGCTGCTTCGTTGGTTCCTTCCCTCCAGTTGACTTACGAGCAGTTTGCTTGATACACGCCATTTCTGCAAATACCAAATCACTAAGATTAATACTTCATAACATAAATCAGTAATCATACCATTAAATTACCTTATTCAAACACATTCAATACTCATATACTTGTAAGTTGCTCGACCCTTGCTCAACTATTCATCATTCCTAAATCCTCACTCACTAATATGTCTTGCTACAATCCAAAACCTAAACAAAACAATTCACAAACACAACCTTTCTATCAGTTATTTTATCAAACACCTCAAACACAACAACAATAAAAACTCAAAACAAAACAAAAAAAATAAAAACCCACTTACAAAATCAACAGAAAACTAAAAAGCTCAATTCATAAATCATTCAAAACGAAAACTCATATTTAAAACTTGAAAAGAAGAAATTAAAACGGAGGTTAAAGAGAGTAGAATCGTTACCTAAGCAGCGAGATATCAAACACGACGATGAGATTGAATCGTCAACTTCAGACCAACATTGAATTGAAATCTAGGGTTTCAAAATCAATGAAACAAAATTGAATCTTCGAATATAATGATTTGTAGCCTTTGTTATTGCTGTGAATGGTGACGGGGTAATGGTGGCCAGTGGGTAAACAATGGTGAATGGTGGTATTATACTTAGGGTTACGTCTTTAGAGGAGTAGAAGATGCAGAGGTGAAAGGAGAAGAAGATGTAGATGTAGAGGCCGAAAAAATGAAGAAGAAAGCAGGAGAAGTTTCTCTTTTATACTTAGGGTTACGCAGATGGAGGGTTCAGATTAAACTACCTAAAATATCAATGGGTATAATTTGGCCGATTTAGATCAGTTCGTGTTCGCCGATTTTGAACCTCAAACCATGCACCGAGCATGGTTCTCATTTCATAAGTCACGAATGACCATTGGGTGAATGCTTCGTCTTTGTTCGGCTCAAAATTGCCCAGTTCTCGGCTGGCCGGTTGCTGTGAAGCCCTGCCTATATAGGGGGATTATAATTTGAGAAAAATATTTTTATGGATTAACATTTATTTTTACATGTGACACACCAAATTTAATCATAAGTTCAGAAAAAAAAAAAAAAAAAAAAAAAAAAGATAAGAATAGAATATTGTTATCAATTTTTAACTAGACATAATATAGAATGACATTGAATATAAAAAATGAATAATGAAACCAGGTTAATCGGATGTTAACCTTCTCCGAAACACGAATCCTAAAATATGTATAAGAACGAGAATGAGTAATCATGAAACTAGACATACTTTGGAGTTCTGCTATAGATATTCTGATTAATCAGAGACTGAACGAGGCATATTTTGGTTCATATTGGTAGATATTAACCTCCAGATACATTCTGGTCGACCGGATATAGAACAAAAACCGGTTCGGTGGTTTATTCCTAGATTTAGAGTTTATGTATAGATATTTCAACTAATCCGAGACAGGACAAGGCATATTTTGGTTTACAATGATATATATTGATCTTTAGTATACATTTTGATCAACCAGATATGCATCAACCTTATAAGGTGATGCATTTATATCATCTACATGTTCTAGCGATAAACTCTCCAAGACAAATTTTAATTGTTTCAAAAGAATAAACTTTTCAAACTCTAATATCTTTGCGTACTTAATTAATAAACCATGAAACTTGGTAGTTATCATATCCTGGTGGTTGAAAGCTACTAACCACACCAACAAACTAATGTTTTGGTACAAGTGTCTACCAAAAGATTGACTTGGTGGCTACACATGGTGTCTTGAAGTATATACCTTCTAGTGTACTTTGTAGTTGCTAGGCTCTCATGGATGAAAGCTACTAACAACGCCAATAATTTGATGGTTGGTTGAGGTGTCTACCAACAGGTTATTTCGTGGGTATGATGAGTGGCTAAAGATATGTACCTTTAGGGTATGTTTTGGTTGCCCAAACATGATGGCCGGAGGTTAATAACAACAAATACGATATTTTGGCTGTTAGGTTGTTCATGCTATAGCCTTCCACCCACTATCGTTGCTGGAAGACTGGTGGTTAGATATTTCCGCCCACCAGATTTGTTTTTAGTTACAAACAGTTGTTGCTGAAGAATTCCACCAACTGTAGTTGGTAAGAAAATAGTCGCTAAAGCCAAGTTTTCTTGTAGTGATATCAAACAAGGTCTTGAGCTTGATCTTTTCAACTTCTTGTACGTGCGGTCCGGCTCAAACTCATTATACTCATCACCTTCCTTAGGTTCTTTGTTAGCTCGTCTAAACTCACATTGTTCCTTTTTATCGCTCCATCCTAGACACCTTTCGACCAAACTTTTCAAGAAGTTCATAACTCATCGAGGATCGTAGCCATCTCGAACACTTGTTCCCGTAATTGGTAAATTTGTGATTCTAAAACAATCATCCGGAGTAATTGCCATCTCACCAAAAGGTAGATGAAAGGTATCCGTCTCTGGATAAGACCTCTCGGCAAATGCAAATGAATAAATTCTGAAGATCAAACTTTTAGTGCGCATGTTGTATCCTGCTCCATAGTACACGTCAAATACCGCCAACCGGACCTCATCACACTCGTTTTCTATATTCCATACCTTGTTCTTTTGACGTTTCAAAACACGAACAACATTAGTATGATCCTACAAAAGCAACATCATATCTTATATACTAATATATATAAAAGAACAATATATGTCAAAATATAATAAAGTGCCTGAGAAATCTTGATGGTTAAGATTGAGCCATACCTTTGTCGCAAAGATCTTGGCAGCCCATGAGTTTTGTAGCCCATCAATACCTCCCCAACATCTCTTGAGTACCATAAGTTGGATTCTTTGGAGACAAACACAAATTTTCATCGTAGAATGTATGAATATCTAGCACAAGGCGTTTTGGGCGTCTTTCTAGGTTTCTTTCCACTATTTCTACTTCGCCTCTTCCTCTTCGTCTTCCCCTTCATCCAAGTCCTCATCTAATTCAAAGACATCATCCTTATCTCCATCTTCCTCATCTTTGTCACCCTCATTTGGTTCACCATCATCATTGTCATCCTCATTTCCTCCTCCTTCACATGGTTCACCATCATTGGCACCCTCATTTCTTCCTCCTTCAGCTGGTTCACCATCATTGGAACCCTCATTGGAACCCTCATTTCCTCCTCTTTCAGCTGGTTCACCTTCTCTACCTTGATGTTGTTCTTCATTGCCCATCGCTTCCATGATCTCTTCATTGCCCATCGCTTCCACGATCTCTTCATTAACTTGTTGGATTACGTTGTCAACATTATCTCTATTAACACCATCTTGGATGACAACATCCTAATGACCCACCTCCTATACTTAGCATTTTTGGTTCCACGGTGACCGCATCGCAATGTACTTTTCCTCGAGGGGTGGGAGTTCTAAGATCTTCTAGTAAAGGTTTTTTTTGATTTTTTGCCTCTTCCACTAATCAAGAAAACAAAAGATATTATCTTAACAAAAATAGGCCAAATCTAATTTTGGGGACCATAGTATAGTTCGGTTAACAAATATTTTTTGAGAACAAACCGAACTCAACATTGGTAAATTGTAATGATGAGTTCGGTTTGTCAAAATTTTTTGCGAACAAACCGAACTCAACATGTTTGCAACTACTGAAGAGTTCGGTTTGTCAAGATTTTTTGTCAACAGTTCGGTTACATTATTTTATTTTATTTTGTAAAGTTCGGTTACTTTCTAAGGTTAGATTTTTATGCGAACAAACCGAACTCAATAGCACAGTTCGGTTACATAAAAACTCATATTAGCAGGCAAAATAGCGGAGTTCGGTTACATGTACAAAAACAAATTGTTGTAAAAAAATTTTAGTTCGGTTAGAAATTTTTTTTTTTGCTTCTTTGCGATCTAACCGAACAGGCAGTTCGGTTACCTAGTTTTGATATCTAGAGAACCGAACTGTTCTTCGTGTTCTTCCTTTCAGGAAGTTCGGTTAACAAAATTCGGTTTTTTTGAAGCTCGACCTAACCGAACTATGTACCAGAACTTCCAATTGAACCCTATTTTGATGATTTGTATTCAATTAAACGAATCAAAATCAAATTAAAAATAATGGGTTTGTTGCAAAAATACCCGCGAATCGGTCCCATGGCGCGAGAATCGAAGCTTCGACAAGCGTCTATTATACGGGATTATGGCTTCACTTGGTTGTTCCACTTCTTTTTGAATCGAAAATCACTCGGTGATTTGCTAGATGTCCCAATCGAGGACCTTCTCCTTTAAGTCTTTTGGTTTGCTTTCAAGAACCATTGTTATAGTCGATTGATTAATCGACGATGAATTTTTTGAATCGACGATTAATCGATGGAGTCGATGAAGACGATGTTGTATTTGGGGAAGAAGAGAACCAATAGGAGAACAGTTTTGAGGAGAAACTGTTTTTTTTTTTTTTAGTTTTAGGTTTTGTTTTAGATTATTAGGTTAGGGTTAATTTTAATTAGGGTAAGGGGCAAATTGGTAATCTCATGATTTTTAGGACATCCCTTAACATTGTAGGGTAGGGGGCCTTATAAAACAATGGTCCCCAAAAAAAGGCTGGTCCCCAAAAAACCGTTCAAAGAAAGACCTTGGTAAAGCATTTCAGCAAATCCCATTCCTGTTTCGCAGGCTCCAACCTCTGTCTAGCACCAATTTCTTTGTCAAGCTCTCATCCCAAGCCCAGTTAGTAATCCGTCCTCAAGCAGCTTGGCAACATTTCAAAGGCCAAAGCCAGTGCACCCATTCCTGGGATATGAGGAATGAACAAGTCTTCATCATAGATACTCTCTTGTCATAATTTCATATCCAAGCTGAATCCTCCTGGTGCACCGGTGCTAGTGCTCCAATACTGATAACGCTGAGCATATTCATAGTTGATTCTCCAATTGTATCAGAAATGCCAACCAACCTAAGGTATCCCATAGTCGCGTCGAAGGGTATAAAAATTGGTTCTTATGCAAAAATGATAATTCGTTCGAAAGGTATAAAAATTGTTGTTTTCTTATGGTTTTCAGTAAATCAGGATTCACTTAGTTTAAGAAGTTAAGCTGGGTTGGTAACAATCCTGATTGAGGTTTGGTTTAAGGTCTTGTAGTGTACTTAAGAAGTTTTAGTAGTAATGAGCTGCCCTGTGTAGATATTGAGTTGTCCCTCTATCTCGTAATGAACAAGGCTTAGAACATGGCAAGGTCTCTTGTCTAGGTATAAAAGGAAAATATCTCAATTCTCCCCAATTCAAACATGAAATAGAAGCTAGAAGTCTGAGTCAAAAACCTAGATCTAAAATCCAAATGTTTGACTATACACGTTGAATTGCTTCTTTCAGGTGTCATACTTACTCTAAACTTGTTCCTGTCCAGTGGAAATTTCAAGGACTGACTGAATTTCCTATAAATTGGTCTTAATCATTTTTATGTCAAATTGCGTTGGTGTGCGATTGTTTGCTGGCACAACTGCACAACTGAATATTTCAATGTTTTAATTAGCAGGCAGTGCTAATTGATGGAATCTTTGATTACGAGTCATAAGAAAACCAGATAAAGGTCACCACATCAGGTAACTATTAACCCACGGGCAGAACAAATGTGGGAGGTACATGACACAAACAAGAAGTAGAAGTGAAAACTACAAGGAGACCCATTCTTCAGATCTTTCCCACCGTGAAACCCACGAACAGAAAAGTTCAGGCGCGCACCCATTATCTTAAGAAAAATTTCCCACAAACCCATATTTAATAAAATTAGTTGTTCGCTTCTTGTTATTCCTTCGCTGCTATTCTGTCATTTCCTTTCCTTCTTCCTTTGTTTTCTCTTTTATGTGACTACCTTTGTTTACCGAGAGAAAGAGGAGAAATCAGTCGAGGATGATATGTTGATGCTGTTAATTGAGAAGATTCGAAGTGATTTTAGGTCTTTGTGGTATAACCTGAACAAAAGTAATGGGTTAGCTTCGTGAACAAAACTAATGGTATAACCCTGATTTAAGCAGATTTTAAGAAACAAAGAAGAGAAAGATGGGAATAGAAGGAGGATGTTGAGTTATTGTTTCTGCTGTGATCTGTATTTGATGTTAGGGTTTCGATTTGTCTGCAATCGAAGAACGGGAATTGGAAATTAAATTCATGGGTTAGCTTGAATCGAGAGAGTAAGTGAATTTGAGATGGGTTTTGTGGATGAAAAGGAAAACTGAAATTAAATTAAGTGGTGATGCGATGGGATTGACTCTGTTGATGCCAGGGGTGTGTGTCTGTGTATGAAGAAATGAAATTGGTGGTGATATGAAAATATGGAGTTGATGCCTGCAGGTGCCCTATTGAGTTGAGTTGTTGTTTCTGTTGATGCTTGAATTGCAGAAGAACAATGAGTGGAAATTGGGGTTTGCCGCTGTTGAATAGTGCTGGTGATGGTTGAGATTACATGGAGAGATTGGAGTTTAATGATGAGGTTAAGCTGCAAGTTAGCTGGAGAGATGGTGATGAAAATTTAGACACTTCTTTTTGGATTTTGATTGAATTTATAGTGTATGTAATATGCAGATTTCTTAATTGTTTTGTGTATTTTTGTTTTTAGTAGCTGATTTTGAAATATGAGGTCGAAAAGACTGGAACTTCAAGAAGCAGAAGCCATCAACAAAAAGACGACGAGAAGCTCTCCAGAACAAGAGGCCGTCAACTACAAAACCAATTTGTCAAAAACGGCGGAAAGGTAAAAGAAGTTGTGGCTGATGCTGTGGATGAAAGACCACCCAACACTGCTTCTCTTGAGAAGCTGAGGTCTCCAACAACAAAAGCATGTGCTGCAATTGACAATGGCAATTGGGCAAACGAAATTGTGAACATTTCAATGGATTCAAGAATCAATGATGTTGCTCTCGAGAAGCAAATGTCGTCAGCAAAAAAAAAGGGAAATGTTGATCTCAAGAATGAGGTTGTTTTCTCTACTGTACGACTTAATACTAATTTATTAATGTTTTTGTAAGTAGACAAGATATCTTTTCATAATCTGATGATAGGAAATGTTAGTCATTTCGTAGCGGTAGGTGACACATTTGAAAGTCCTAGAATATATTTGAGAAACATAACCAATCCATTTGTGTATTGCTATCGATTATGAAAAAGAAGGGCCGAATTGTGAGAAAACTCAAAGCTAAAATTATTTTTTAACACTAGCACTAGTCTTACTTAAGACACTTGTTAACATGATATTGTTGCATGTGATTTTTTTAGTGGTTGCATTCTTGTATAATCTGTCATGCAGCTTGAGAAAATGTCTGCACACCATGTTATGCAGTCGTCAAAATGGATGCATAACCTGTTATGTATCTACAAAAGTTGCTGCATAATTTGTTATGCAATCCAGAAAACGGTTATATAACACGTTATGCAGCAATTTTTTTGTTACTATTGAAACCAACAAAAACAAAGACTGCATAACTTGTCATGCACCTAAAATAATATCTGTATAACATGTTATGCGATCGAGAAATGGATGCATAACCTGTTATGCGTCCGAAAATATGGCTTCATAATGCATTATGCATCGAGAAAATTGTTGCACAATCTTTTATGCATCGAGAAAATAGATTCTGCATCAATGTTTTATGTACGCACTAATACAATGGTTACATAACTTGTTATAGATACATAACTTTGTTATCCAAAAGCATAACTTGTTATGCAGTCGAGAAAATTGTTGCATAATTCGTTATGCGTCTGCATAATGCGTTATGCATCCTTTTTGGTGGCTGCATAATGGTTATGTATCAAGTTTTCGAAAATTTTGCCTAAAATGATGCTCATTTCCGATTTTTTCGTGAAAAACAAAAATTTGATATTCTTGTTTGTACTCGTTGCGTAGCTCTCTTAAAAAGATTTCCAACGATATAAAATTTGTGAAATTTCAAGGCGCAGATTTTTAGATATGTTATATCCAAGTTGCGTTGCCAATTATACCCCTGATGCATAACTTGTCATGCGGATGCATAATCCTTCATGCAGACATTTTTTAATAATTTCATATAATTATGGGTGTCA
>JAJJWW010013027.1:0-85157 GCA_023531295.1 Papaver armeniacum | reverse complement strand
TTTGAATTTCAAATTTTGGAGGGAAATCAAGTTTTAATGGCTGAAAAATTAGGGTTCGTGATTTGAATGGGTTGTGATGAGATTAAAGTTCTGAAACTAAATGGGTTCGTTCCTAAGGTCCAAACAGGGATGGTAATGGTCTTTGTTTTGACCATAATTGGCCAAAATAATCGACAAAAGATGAATCAAAGCTCACGGATTTTGGCGGGAAATGTGTTCTTCATGGACAGATTTGATGTTCGGATTTTGGAGAGGTTATATGGAGATTCGATCGCTCAAACTTCTTGGATGGGCCTGTTTGGTCGAAACAGGCTTGGTAAGGTGATTGGATTTGACAGAGTTGGGCTACATGATTAATTAGAAGGAAACAGAGGTCGGGAAGCTTTCAGATTAATATGGGAAGTTGCGTGTGCTGGAAGGACTCGGGCTACCAATAGAAGCGTGAAGGAGAGCTTCGTGTACTGCTGCAAGGGATAAAAGAAGGAAGTTCCATGTTCATCTTGGTACAACAGGAAAGTGAAGAAGTTACGGGAAAATTGTGTTACGTGGAAAATAGAGAATAAAATCCCCATGTGATTCGTATCTGTTAATAAAAGAATAAGTTTGATAAGTTTGGCAAATGATGAAACTCGCAAGGAAGCTTAGAAGAGAATAATCTTGTAACTTGGCCGTGAAGAAGAAGAAAAAAATTAAAAAGGAAAGGAGATTAATGGGAGTTATTACGAGAGATTCAAAGGCCCTGTTGAGTATAAAAGAGATGGTCGAACTCTAGAGAAGGAGAGGATAGCCTGGGAGAGTTAGGAGAGGCTAGGGAGCAGAGAATCGAGAGTTACCAAACCTATCTGGTGCTGCCATTGAAGAGGAAGAACGAAGAACATTGGGCTCACCAGAACAGTCGCAGAAGCAGTCTTATATTCAACCACAGAAACGACATATCGTTGTGTACTCAGTAGTGAAAGATTTCTTATAATTGAACCTCGTAGTGGTTGTTATCATAGTAGATGTGCTGTTTTGGTAGCTAAGTACCTTTAGCGACAGAAAATCGCTGGTTTAGGAGGAAACTACTTCTAGCATGTAATTTTTGGTATTTAATTTTCTTCTAATTATTACTCTCCAATTAATTTTAATTGTCTAAAAATTTTCTCTTCTTTAAATGCTTCATAATAACTGTTTTGGATCGTCTTCGGCGGTCGATGTTTTATAAGCGAAGGAAAATTAGGCTTTAGATTATCGACTTGAGTCGAATTGATATTTTATTAAAGATAAATTTTCCAAGGCATGAGATTGGGTTCAAAATGGCCTTGTGTAGTTTTGAGAGTATATTAGAGAAAATAATTATTGAATTTACAAATTTTAGGAGTAGTGGAATCCGAAGCCCTAGACCTATCTCTCCTTGGTCAACAAAATCAATTTTAATTAGTTTGTCTTAGTATTTTCTTTTAATAATCAAAAAACCAAATCTTTAAAAAGAGTCCGAGCACGAAACTCTACTTACCATTTGTAAAACTACATCAGTTTTTGGCGCCACCGACGCGGACTTGTATATAGATTAGGTTTTAGATTATTTTTTTGTTTTTACTAGTATTTTTTTTCTTTCTCTATTTTACGTCTTTGGGTATTTTTCTTGTATTTTTGGTGTGCAGATTTTTCTTGAAATTAAAATTGGAAAGTGGAATAAGCAGCCAAACAGGTAAGTAACTAAGATTTTATTTTTGTTCCCTTTTGTAAATATTTATTTTTGAAAATATTCTGATTTTTTTAGATGTTTTTATTATTTGTATATATTATTTTTGGATTCTTTTTATTTTTGTAATTTCTTTTTATTCTTTATATATATATAAAAAAAAAAACATGTTGCATACACCAATTGCATCGTCAGACAACCGATTTTAGGAAAACCCGTGGAAAATTACGCTGAACCCGTGCCTTGGGCCTTATGGGAGTTACCAGCCGAAATTCCACAAACCTTAGCCCAGTATCGTTGACCAGTCTTTGACTATAGGTATATTCAGCTTAAGGTAACCTGAGCCTACTAATTTTAGTCTACCCTGCATTTGCATGTGCACAAAAAATGTCGAGCTGGTATTATAAAGACCAATATAATGATTATTCAACTGAGTATCTAAATGGACAATATCCGTACTATGCCCGTAGTGTGGATAGTAATTGGGACCATTACCGACCTTCTGAGGGTTACGGTTCATACCATGGTGATCCCAATTACTATTCTCACATCCACCAATCATATGAACGGGCGAATGAGCAATATTATAATGAAAAAAATGAGAGTTCTCCATCTTTAGAGGATTTAATCAAATAATTTCCACTAGTTCCTGATGAATATAAAACTCATTCCATAGAAGATGCACTCAAATAGTTTCAATTAACAAGTCTTTCTTTACAGGAATCACTTAACAAGTTCAATAAATTTATATGTGAATCTGAAATAATCATGGATAAACTGTGTGAGACTCTTAATAAGCAGGAGGACCAAAATGCACCTAAGACTATTGCTCATAATGAACTTGAATTCAAAAATAGTTTTTCCAATCTTACCCTTGATAATACATATAATTATTCACCTAATTTAGAGGATGAGGTTAGATCTGAATACACTACATGTTTTGATAAGGTTCAACCATCCTCGTATTGTTATGATGATGAGGATAATGTCGATGAAGAATTTGAAATGTGTAGTCATGATGATGAGGAAATTGTTACACCAATTGAGCCTTATGATGATAATGTTGTTTCTAGTTCAAATCCTAATAATATTAATGATTATTCACCTATTCAAAAGGATGAGGATTTGTCTAGGGGTACAATTGTTTTAGACGGTGTAGTATATTATTGTGACTATGAAGCCGAAGATGGCTTAGAGGAAAGAGTTTATCCTGAGACTAGTGTTTTAGAGTCTAGTGATTCGGAAACAATAGTCCCTTCTGAGGATTATATAAATGTAGAACCACACGATTACAACCTAGAAGAAATAAAAGACCATTTTCCTAAATCTGATAATTTAGAAATTAATGAAATTGTGACTAGTTTATCCAAGGATATAGACAACCCTAGGTTTGGGGGTGAATATCATTCTCCCCGTGGTTTACCCTTGACTCTTACAAAGGTCCCTAATTTGGGACTTGACGTATGTGCCTCTACCATATTAAAAGGTTATCTTCATGCACGTTTTCCTGAACCTAGTTATGTCCAAAAAGAAACTCAGTTGATAGAAACCCATCCTCTGGTTGATGTGGTTAATCCGGTCTATATACCATAATTGATTTTGTTGTCCCACCAAAATTTTATTTACCAAGTGTGGGAGTATCTCAATTTGAAATGTGTCATTATATAGTTTTTAGAACTAAACCTAATTATTTTAGGAAAATAGAAACGACATATTTGCTTAAGAATGACCACCATTCTCATTGCGGTCAACTGTTTGAGTCAAATATGATTGACTATGAGGATCCTCAATTATTCAGGTTATTATTATGTGCTTCTAAATTATATTTGAGTTTTTGCAGACTTTACAACCTGATATTTCGGATCTTACTTATGAGGAGGTGCATCCCATGAAAATATTTTATTTAGACCCCTTTATTGAACATGAACCTGAACCACAACTAGATGTAGTTGTTTTAAACATGAAACTATGCAAGGGTGTGCTATGTTTATTCACTTTCTTGATTTGTTGCAGTTTCGTTTTGTCTGTGATAACACTTTTTGATGCAGATGATCCACAATTGTTTCGATTATTGCTATATGATTCGAGGTGATTAATTCTTTCTTATGTCTGGCTGAAGACATTAAACTTAGCACTTCTTGGGAGGTAACTCATGCTCCTGAAACACGGTAATATATTTCCTTAACTCTTTTTCTTTAAATGGTAACGGTTTCTCCATGTTCATGCTTTTAATTTTATCTTTAGAACATTGAGGACAATGTTAGATTTAAGTTTGGGGGTTGGGAAGAAACTTTTTGTTAAGTTTTAAGTTATAATAAATAAACTCCAAAGCCTAGAAATTTATGTTTATTAAGGAAAGCACTAACCGATCTAAGTGGATGGAAGCTTCTTGATTGTAGGAGTTAAGGAACCCAATAACAGAGTCTATTCATAGAAAGACAGAGTTCAGGTGTTAGAATGGAATCATCACACTACGTTCTGTTTTTATTTTATTTGAAAAATTGTATGTTTCTTTAAGTGATTTGGTGGGGCCCACACATCGAATTGTTACCACTGCCGGGATGAAATAGAGTGATTGAGTTACTAAAATATTAAAGAGACCAGACCAATCAGACCAAACAGAATTAAAAAAAAAAAAAAAAGAACACTTGGATAGCAATATGTGTGTGTTTTTCCTGTCCCCGTCGCCTAAACAAGCGTGGAATGCAGGATCCATGGGAACTATCATGTAATCTGCTGACAAGAAGCATGCGCTTGGATCCAAAAGATCAAATCATGCAGTTAAAAAAAAAGATTATGAAAAGTTTATTATTGTGCAATAAATTGACCACTGGTTCCCTTGTATATGTCAGTTGGGTTGATCTAGAATTAAGATTATCGACCGCTGGTTCCCTTGTATATGCCAAGCTGTGTTGATATTAGTCCAGACCAGTATCTCAATCCATTAGGCTTCATAGGTTCATCTTGGCAGAGGCCTTCAGACAGATATGGGAAACACCGCTGACCGTAGACAACATTGTTTTGAACTATCTATCTCTATAATCCATCTTCTTAAATCTATTCATTTGTGTGATTCCGATTATTGATGTCCATAGTGCGACTATCTGAATAGAACTCTGTCACTTATATATGAATATGACTCGCATCCGGGTACTTCCTTTTGTAACCAATGAAACTATGCCAACCAAGGAGATTCTTTAGTGTCATTCCTAAATAGCTGGGGTTTGGAATAAAGGTTTTGTGGGTACACCTCTGATAAACCTTCCCGAGACTATAACTCGGCCACTAGGGACACCTAGGTGTTTAAAGGCTTGTTATACGTGCTAAGTGTGACCGTATCCTCGACGAGATGGAGTTGTATGTTTTAAAATTAGTTTAGTTTGATTTGCTCGAGGACTAGCAAAGTCTAAGTGTGGGGGAATTTGATAGGTATCTAAAACACCTTGATATTTATCTATTGTTTATGTTTTCTTTGCTAAGTTTTCTTGTAAATTATGTATCTTATGTTTGATTTTGAGTTTTGGGTACTTTGGAGCAAAAGAAGAAGAAACGTCGCTTAAAAGAGCTAAAATGTCATTTCATGTGCAACTGCTGTTAGAGGCGAATTATCTCTCATTATTTGCTTTTATTTCTTCATCTCTATCTGAAAGGCATGTCGGCTTTAGTGATGCAAGTTATGTCTGAAAAGCATGGCAGCCTTAGTGATGTATAAATATTGAAGAAAAGAAGTGGATATGAGAGGTAAGAGATGGCTGCTCGACAAACTACTAAAGGCACCCTCAGAAATGTCCCAAAAGAGTCGATAAAGGCGCCCGGAGGAGTTGATAAATTCACCCAGGAGTTTTTCACTATATACAACCCAAAAGTTATCTTAGTACCCCACAAAGTGCTATTCGCACCCCAGGAGTTACGGTACCCATGATAGCTATCGGCACCCCAGCTGTTGGATAAGGGGAGGTCATCTTCTCCGTTTGAATTTCAAATTTTGGCGGGAAATCAGGTTTTAATGGCTGAAAAATTAGGGTTCGTGATTTGAATGGGTTGTGATGAGATTAAAGTTCTGAAACTAAATGGGTTTGTTCCTAAGGTCCAAACAGGGATGGTAATGGTCTTTGTTTTGACCATAATTGGCTAAATAATCGGCAAAAGATGAATCAGAGCTCACGGATTTTGGTGGGAAAATGTGTTCTTCATGGACAGATTTGATGTTCGGATTTTGGAGAGGTTATATGGAGATTCAATCGCTCAAACTTCTTGGATGGGCCTGTTTAGTCGAAACAGGCTTGGTAAGGTGATTGGATTCGACAGAGTTGGGCTACATGATTAATTGGAAGGAAACAGAGGTCGGGAAGATTTCAGATTAATATGGGAAGTTGCGTGTGCTGGAAGGACTTGGGCTACCAATAGAAGCGTGAAGGAGAGCTTCTTGTACTGCTGCAAGGGATAAAATAAGGAAGTTTCCATGTTCGTCTCGGTACAACAGGGAAGTGAAGAAGTTACGGGAAGATTGTGTTACGTGGAAAATAGAGAATAAAATCCCCATGTGATTCGTATCTGTTAATAAAAGAATAAGTTTGGCAAATGATGAAACTCGCAAGGAAGCTTAGAAGAGAATAATCTTGTAACTTGGCCGTGAAGAAGAAGAAAAAAATTAAAAAGGAAATGAGCTTAATGGGAGTTATTACGAGAGATTCAAAGGCCCTGTTGAGTATAAAAGAGATGGTCGAACTCTAGAGAAGGAGAAGATAGCCTGGGAGAGTTAGGAGAGGCTAGGGAGCAGAGAATCGAGAGTTACCAAACCTCCCTGGTGCTGCCATTGAAGAGGAAGAACGAAGAACATTGGGCTCACCGCATGTCGCGGCGTCTTATATTCAACCACAGAAACGACATATCGTTGTGTACTCAGTAGTGAAAGACTTCTTATAACTGAACCTCGTAGTGGTTGTTATCATAGTAGCTGTGCTGTTTTGGTAGCTAAGTACCTTTAGCGACATAAAATCGCTGGTTTAGGAGGAAACTACTTCTAGCATGTAATTTTTGGTATTTAATTTTCTTCTAATTATTACTCTCCAATTAATTTTAATTGTCTAAAAATTTTATCTTCTTTAAATGCTTCATAATAACTGTTTTGGATCGTCTTCGGCGTTCGATCTTTTATAAGCGAAGGAAAATTAGGCTTTAGATTATCGACTTGAGTCGAATTGATATTTTATTAAAGATAAATTTTCCAAGGCATGAGATTGGGTCCAAAATGGCCTTGTGTAGTTTTGAGAGTATATTAGAGAAAATAATTATTGAATTTACAAATTTTAGGAGTAGTGGAATCCGAAGCCCTAGACCTATCTCTCCTTGGTCAACAAAATCAATTTTAATTAGTTTGTCTTAGTATTTTCTTTTAATAATCAAAAAACCAAATCTTTAAAAAGAGTCCGAGCACGAATCTCTACTTACCGTTTGTAAAACTACATCAGTTTTTGGCGCCGCCGACGCGGACTTGTATATAGATTAGGTTTTAGATTATTTTTTTGTTTTTACTAGTATTTTTTTCTTTCTCTATTTTACGTCTTTGGGTATTTTTCTTGTATTTTTGGTGTGCAGATTTTTCTTGAAATTAAAAGTGGAAAGTGGAATAAGCAGCCAAACAGGTAAGTATCCAAGATTTTATTTTTGTTCCCTTTTGTAAATATTTATTTTTGAAAATATTCTGATTTTTTTAGATGTTTTTATTATTTGTATATATTATTTTTGGATCCTTTTTATTTTTGTAATTTCTTTTTATTCTTTATATATATATATATATATATAAAACACGTCGCACACACCAATTGCATCGTCAGACAACCGATTTTAGGAAAACCCGTGGAAAATTACGCAGAACCCGTGCCTTGGGCCTTATGGGAGTTACCAGCCGAAATTCCACAAACCTTAGCCCAGTATCGTTGACCGCCCTTTGACTCAGGTATATTCAGACTTAAGGTAACTCCGAGCCTACTAATTTTAGTCTACCCTGCATTTGCACGTGCACAAAAAATGTCGAGCTGGTATTATAAAGACCAATATAATGATTATTCAACTGAGTATCTAAATGGACAATATCCGTACTATGCCCGTAGTGTGGATAGTAATTGGGACCACTACCGACCTTCTGAGGGTTACGGTTCATACCATGGTGATCCCAATTACTATTCGCACATCCACCAATCATATGAACGGGCGAATGAGCAATATTATAATGAAAAAAATGAGAGTTCTCCATCTTTAGAGGATTTAATCAAACTATTTCCACTAGTTCCTGATGAATATAAAACTCATTCCATAGAAGATGCACTCAAACAGTTTCAATTAACAAGTCTTTCTTTACAGGAATCACTTAACAAGTTCAATAAATTTATATGTGAATCTGAAATAATCATGGATAAACTGTGTGAGACTCTTAATAAGCAGGAGGACCAAAATGCACCTAAGACTATTGCTCATAATGAACTTGAATTCAAAAATAGTTTTTCCAATCTTACCCTTGATATTACATATAATTATTCACCTAATTTAGAGGATGAGGTTAGATCTGAATACACTACATGTTTTGATAAGGTTCAACCATCCTCGTATTGTTATGATGATGAGGATAATGTCGATGAAGAATTTGAAATGTGTAGTCATGATGATGAGGAAATTGTTACACCAATTGAGCCTTATGATGATAATGTTGTTTCTAGTTCAAATCCTAATAATATTAATGATTATTCACCTATTCAAAAGGATGAGGATTTGTCTAGGGGTACAATTGTTTTAGACGGTGTAGTATATTATTGTGACTATGAAGCCGAAGATGGCTTAGAGGAAAGAGTTTATCCTGAGACTAGTGTTTTAGAGTCTAGTGATTCGGAAACAATAGTCCCTTCTGAGGATTATAGAAATGTAAAACCACACGATTACAACCTAGAAGAAATAAAAGACCATTTTCCTAAATCTGATAATTTAGAAATTAAGGAAATTGTGACTAGTTTATCCAAGGATATAGACAACCCTAGGTTTGGGGGTGAATATCATTCTCCCCGTGGTTTACCCTTGACTCTTACAAAGGTCCCTAATTTGGGACTTGACGTATGTGCCTCTACCATATTAAAAGGTTATCTTCATGCACGTTTTCCTGAACCTAGTTATGTCCAAAAAGAAACTCAGTTGATAGAAATCCATCCCCTGGTTGATGTGGTTAATCCGGTCTATATACCATAATTGATTTTGTTGTCCCACCAAAATTTTATTTACCAAGTGTGGGAGTATCTCAATTTGAAATGTGTCATTATATAGTTTTTAGAACTAAACCTAATTATTTTAGGAAAATAGAAACGACATATTTGCTTAAGAATGACCACCATTCTCATTGCGGTCAACTGTTTGAGTCAAATATGATTGACTATGAGGATCCTCAATTATTCAGGTTATTATTATGTGCTTCTAAATTATTATTTGAGTTTTTGCAGACTTTACAACCTGATATTTCGGATCTTACTTATGAGGAGGTGTATCCCATGAAAATATTTTATTTAGACCCCTTTATTGAACATGAACCTGAACCACAACTAGATGTAGTTGTTTTAAACAGGAAACTATGCAAGGGTGTGCTATGTTTATTCACTTTCTTGATTTGTTGCAGTTTCGTTTTGTCTGTGATAACACTTTTTGAAGCAGATGATCCACAATTGTTTCGATTATTGCTATATGATTCGAGGTGATTAATTCTTTATTATGTCTGGCTGAAGACATTAAACTGAGCACTTCTTGGGAGGTAACCCATGCTCCTGAAACACGGTAATATATTTCCTTAACTCTTTTTCTTTAAATGGTAACGGTTTCTCCTTGTTCATGCTTTTAATTTTATCTTTAGAACATTGAGGACAATGTTAGATTTAAGTTTGGGGGTGGGGAAGAAACTTTTTGTTAAGTTTTAAGTTATAATAAATAAACTCCAAAGCCTAGAAATTTATGTTTATTAAGGAAAGCACTAACCTATCTAAGTGGATGGAAGCTTCTTGATTGTAGGAGTTAAGGAACCCAATAACAGAGTCTATTCATAGAAAGACGGAGTTCAGGTGTTAGAATGGAATCATCACACTACGTTCTGTTTTTATTTTATTTAAAAAACTTATGTTTCTTTAAGTGATTTGGTGGGGCCCACACATCGAATTGTTACCACTGCCGGGATGAAATAGAGTGATTGAGTTACTAAAATAATAAAGAGACCAGACCAATCAGACCAAACGTAATTAAAAAAAAAAACATTTGGATAGCAATATGTGTGTGTTTTCCCTTTCCCCGTCGCCTAAACAAGCGTGGAATGCAGGATCCATGGGAACTATCATGTAATCTGCTGACAAGAAGCATGCGCTTGGATCCAAAAGATCAAATCATGCAGTTAAAAAAAAAAGATTATGAAAAGTTTATTATTGTGCAATAAATTGACCACTGGTTCCCTTGTATAAGCCAGTTGAGTTGATCTAGAATTAAGATTATCGACCGCTGGTTCCCTTGTATATGCCAAGCTGTGTTGATATTAGTCCAGACCAGTATCTCAATCCATTAGGCTGCATAGGTTCATATTGGCAGAGTCCTTCAGACAGATATGGGAAACACCGCTGACCGTAGACAACATTGTTTTGAACTATCTATCTCTATAATCCATCTTCTTAAATCTATTCATTTGTGTGATTCCGATTATTGATGTCCATAGTGCGACTATCTGAATAGAACTCTGTCACTTATATATATGAATATGACTCGCATCCGGGTACTTCCTTTTGTAACCAATGAAACTATGCCAACCAAGGAGATTCTTTAGTGTCATTCCTAAATAGCTGGGGTTTGGAATAAAGGTTTTGTGGGTACACCTCTGATAAACCTTCCCGAGACTATAACTCGGCCACTAGGGACACCTAGGTGTTTAAAGGCTTGTTATACGTGCTAAGTGTGACCGTATCCTCGACAAGATGGAGTTGTATGTTTTAAAATTAGTTTAGTTTGATTTGCTCGAGGACTAGCAAAGTCTAAGTGTGGGGGGAATTTGATAGGTATCTAAAACACCTTGATATGTATCTATTGTTTATGTTTTCTTTGCTAAGTTTTCTTGTAAATTATGTATCTTATGTTTGATTTTGAGTTTTAGGTACTTTGGAGCAAAAGAAGAAGAAACGTCGCTTAAAAGGGCTAAAGTGTCATTTCATGTACAAATGCTGTTAGAGGCGAATTATCTCTCATTATTTGCTTTTATTTCTTCATCTCTATCTGAAAGGCATGTCGGCTTTAGTGATGCAAGTTATGTCTGAAAAACATGGCAGCCTTAGTGATGTATAAATATTGAAGAAAAGAAGTGGATATGAGAGGTAAAAGATGGATGCTCGACAAACTACTAAAGGCACCCTCAGAAATGTCCCAAAAGAGTCGATAAAGGCGCCCAAAGGAGTTGATAAAGTCACCCAGGAGTTTTTCACTATATACAGCACAAAAGTTATCTTTGTACCCCACAAAGTGCTATTCGCACCCCAGGAATTACTAAATGTACCCATGATTGCTATCGGCACCCCAACTGTTGGATAAGGGGAGGTCATCTTCTCCGTTTGAATTTCAAATTTTGGCGGGAAATCAAGTTTTAATGGCTGAAAAATTAGGGTTCGTGATTTGAATGGGTTGTGATGAGATTAAAGTTCTGAAACTAAATGGGTTTGTTCCTAAGGTCCAAACAGGGATGGTAATGGTCTTTGTTTTGACCATAATGGGCTAAATAATCGGCAAAAGATGAATCAGAGCTCACGGATTTTGGTGGGAAAATGTGTTCTTCGTGGACAAATTTGATGTTCGGATTTTGGAGAGGTTATATGGAGATTCGATCGCTCAAACTTCTTGGATGGGCCTGTTTGGTCGAAACAGGCATGGTAAGGTGATTGGATTCGACAGAGTTGGGCTACATGATTAATTGGAAGAAAACAGAGGTCGGGAAGCTTTCAGATTAATATGGGAAGTTGCGTGTGCCGGAAGGACTCGGGCTACCAATAGAAGCGTGAAGGAGAGCTTCGTGTACTGCTGCAAGGGATAAAAGAAGGAAGTTTCCATGTTCATCTCGGTACAACAGGGAAGTGAAGAAGTTACGGGAAGATTGTGTTACGTGGAAAATAGAGAATAAAATCCCCATGTGATTCGTATCTGTTAATAAAAGAATAAGTTTGATAAGTTTGGCAAATGATGAAACACGCAAGGTGATCGAATTTTATATAATGGTAAGAAGGTTGTCGTTCACTCGGACTTGATGAGATTGATTTTAAGAATTGATAAACTAAATAAAAGAAAAAGATATACAAAATATTGTCACAGGATGAAGAGAGTTACTGGGACTAGGATTTCGTCGAATTCATAAGATAGGGTTCAATTTATTTATTCTCAACAATTAAAGCTCAATAAATAAAATTAACATGGACTCTGATTTTGCCAAGGTAGATTCTCAAAAGATTGGTTGTAAATCCTAAGCATGATGTATCAAAACATTTAAGCTAAGTACATGATGTGAATCAATAATGTTGTAGTAAAAAGGTTCGTTGAGACTTGTGAAAGCAAAAGATTTTAGACTTATAAAACTTAAAAACAAACAAAACTTAGCTCAAAATTGATTCAAGATATGAGAAAATAACCAAGACACTGATTCCACTATTACACATGAATGAATAACTAAGTAAATAACCCAAAACTCTAATTATCTTTTAAATCTCTTGTTTCTTAATTCACAGATAATCAGACAAATTCTCAAAAATTAATTGTATCCCCTAAGCATAGATTATCTTAATACAAGCATAACCTATCTAATTGAATCACAACTAATGAAAAGAATTTTGCAAACAGTTAAAACTCTGCAAAAGCAGTGATTGAGTGAATTATTAATTATAAATTAGAGAAAATAAAATAGTTACCAATTATTCATGCGTAAATAGCTTCCTCATTGCCTTGGTTGTGGGAGAATTAGACGCTCATCATGTTGAAAACCCTCTCAAAGAATTTATTTATGCTCAAAAATGGTTTACAAATGATGAATAAGGGAGAAATAATGAAAAATCGGGTTTGTAACAATTATTTTTGTTACAAACGGACTGTTACAGAGAACGATAAATGCAAAGTGCCGATGTTGCTGTAGATTTAAGACTGTCTTCCGAATTACGACCCACGGCTGTGAGTCGTTGTCACTGTAGCGAAAACGACGGTTCCGTGTGCGTTGAATGTTCTTCGTGTTCTTCACTACACCAGCAGAAGCAATTTTTTTTTCTGGTTGTCGATTTGCGCCTCTGTGATGCTCTAAACTATCCCAAACTCTCTGTATCCTTATGTGATCCATAAGCACATATTTATATCGCATTAGTACACAAATCTCTTGAGTTGAATGCGAATAATTCTCTCTTCACTCCTCTGCAAAACTCAGAGATATTATTTCCCTTTTTATCTCTTGGTTTGATTTTCACGCGTCTGCAGCTGTAAATCTTGAGAAGAGTTTCCTTATTTATCTCATTTAGACTTCGAGCTCTCCCAACACGTTGAAACCTCTGTTATCCATACGTCTGATTATCAAAAATATAACCGAGAATATTTCGTTTCCCTGAATAATGAAACGAACACGTGACACTCCTGTTCTTTCGAATTCAAACCTCATATCTTCCCTGTTTTGATGTAACACGTCAATGAGAATTTAATTCCGACAAAAATTCCAACAAAATCTTGTCCAGATTCAATCCAGTGAAAACCGCAGGCGAGAAACACACTTTCCCGCCAATTCTTTGTTCAAACCGTGAAGATGGTGACTGCCCCTTATCCTCTGTGCTGGGGTGTCGATAGCAGTTGGCTCCCTGGGGTACCCCTTAGCAATTGGCCCTTATCCAAAGTGGGAGTCCGAATAGCAAATGTCCTCCGGAGGTGTTCCGAGCAACTTTTCGAGCCGAATTTTCCAACAATCTTTATTTCCAAAAAATACCTACAAACACACAAAACACCATAATAAGGACAAAAACGAGTACTAACAATACGAAACATTTAGGACAAATTAGACACATAAATGCGTCTATCAGTATACCTCATCAAATTAAATGACAACCAATTAATTCAAATCATATTTCAATTAAAATTAATGCAAAAGTCTTAAAAAGAATTAAATAATTTTACCCATGTATGAAATTCGTCTTCCTCCGTCGTCCCGGTGTAGGGATTTAGCTTCTCATGTTGTAGACACTCTCAAAAGAATTTTTTATTGCTCAAAAAGTGTGTACAAAGGTAGAAAGGAGAGAAAATAATTAAATCCAGAATTTCGCAACGATTTATAAAGCGTTACGAAACACACTCACACAATGTAAGCTTAATTCAAAAATCATTGCGAAGCTCGTAACAAGTGTTACGAAAAAATGTCGCGACATCACAGAAACGACAGATTCTCGGCAGCACTATGTTCTTCGTCCTCTTCTTCACCAGCAGAACTGGTTCTTCTCTGCAACTTGAGATCTCTCGATCCTAAACCCTCTGTTGGATCCCCTATCACTCCATACCCGCTCTACTGCTCCTCTACACCTTATATAGCCTCTCATGCACAAGAAATCTCCTCCATAATTCCATATAATTCTCCATTACTCGGTATCAAGGAAAATATTCTCGGGAATATCTTCTTACCTTTTCAATCTCTTGCACGCATTGAATTTGTAGTTGTAGGATTTCCTACAACACACCCCCTATAATATTTTGTAGATCTAAATCTTATTAATCACCTAAATTTCAAATATAAGTACTAGAAATATAAATTGACACGAGGATTTTTTACATGGTTCGATCAATGTGATCTACATCCATGGTTCTTCACTATGATTGTTGAGGTTACATAAGAATTACATTTAGAATCTCCATTAATGGATATTTTCTAGAGCTCTAGATCTAATTATTTGGGGAAGAAGATGATAAAGAAGAAATAAAGTCTCTCTCTAAAATAATATCTCTCTCTCTTACCAAAATTATCCTCCTTTTCTCTCTCAAGCTCTCCTCTTTATATAGGATATTACATAGCGGATGACAGCTCATGTACAACTAATATTTCCCTTAATTTCGGATTTACCTTGCGATATTTCGCAGTCTACAAATGTTAGTCTTCGCAAGTCTTCTTGACTCTTCGCAGAATCGTCACACCTTTCTCATATTTAAACTAATGTCATTTGTTGCGTCGTTTCTAATATTTCTTCTGCGACATTATTATGTTGCGTCGTTAATAATTCGCAAGTGAAGGTTGCTGCGATATTCTGCTCCTACATTTTGCCTCTTTTTCCTTGAATATTGCTTGAAGAGCGATCTTTAAGGAAAAATCTGTTGTTGTAGTAATCTTTGATCTTTTTTGATGAAGGAACAAGTGAAAGAATACTGGACTTGAAAAGTACGTACTTGCCTCTATTCTTTTGCGAAGTTCCGAAGCTTTGCGAAGTAAATAAGAAGTATCATCTCTTGAAGTATGCGAAGTATGAAGTATCATTGAAGAAGTATAGGAAGTACTTAATCCTCGAAGTATATAAGAAGTATGAAGTATCTTTTGAGAAGTATAAGAAGTATTCGTCCTTGATTGTGAATAAGAAGTATTGCGAACTAATCATGCGAAATTAGAAGTATGAAGTATAAGAAGTATTAATCCTCGAAATATAAGAAGTATTTATCCTTGAATGAGAGTAGTAAGTATTGCCTCTATTCATGCGAAATTATTACTCCATTTTTGGGGAGGATTCTTGTTGTTCATTGGTGAACATCTTCTTTGGAAATGATTCTTTCCGAGAAGATAAAGAACATAAAATGTTTTCTTGGTAATCCATAGTTGCCTCTGTTCTTTATCTATGAGGGTAGAATCCTTAAGAAAATGTTGAATGAGCGAGTTGTTTCTGCATTCTTATCTTTCCCCTGTCCCATGCTTTGCGCTCATGCGATAGTATAATCTCTTCAAGTTGCTTATAATTATGAGAAATAATTGGGCGAAATAATCACATTCTCGCGAAATTAATAGTTCTCACAAACTCAATAATTCTTCGAAATTACGAATAACTCTGCGAAGTTTTGAATAATTCTGCAAGTTTTGTAAAATACTTGTGTGAATATAATGCTTATGTAATGATTATGTTATGAAATGTGTATGCGATGTTTATGCCATGAAATGCTTATGCGATGCTTTCATGATGCGAGTATGATGCTTGTATGATGAGAATGCTTATCTACTACAATGTATAGCTAATGTTTGTGTTACTTAGCTCATGTTTCCGCTCTAAAATTGATGTAGCTTTAAATCGCTTCCATTCTTCATTTCTATGATTTTGTTTCTAGTATATGCATTCCTCTTTGCGTATTTATTGTTCCTCGCAAGTTCTTACTTGCGCTTCATCTTTTCTTATTCCTGCACTATTAGTATCGCATAATAATATGATCATAATATCAAGTGTGCGGCATTTGCATTGCCTCAGTCTCATTATCATGTACATGTTCGCAAGCTTGTCATTTAATCATTTTCTCAAGCTCGCAAGCTTATCATGTAATCTTTTTTGCAATGAAAGATATCTGTTACTTAGATTCAAACTGTTTATGTTAAATTTTGTCATTGCGACAAGATCGCAGGACGTCTTTACATTTTCATGTAATGACCCATTGATCTTGCCTTATCATTTCTCTTGTGTGGTCTTATTTTGCCTTCCTAGTTAAAGGTCTTATTTTGCCACCCCTCATTATTGCGACAATATGACAGGCCTAAATATTCTTGCGAACATAAAGTCCCATGACATTGCCGTCTTGCGAGAAAATCGCAGGACGTCGTTACACTTTCATGTAATGACCCATTGATCTTGTCTTATCATTTCTTTAGTATTATTGCCTCTGCAGGATATTTTTATTGCGACAATATGACAGGCCTAGAAATTCTTGCGAACTTAAAGCCCCGTGACATTGCCGTCTTGCGACGAAATCGCAGGACGTCTTTACACTTTCATGTAAAAACCCATTGATCTCGCCTTATCCTCGCGTTTTGTATTATTGCCTCTTCAGGATCATCGCACAAATATGACAAGCCTAAATTTTCTTGCGAAAATAAAGCCTCATGACATTTGCGTCTTAAGACACTTATCAGCTCCCTAATGGAGGGTGCCGCCCTTATCATCTCCCTGGTTGCCCCTTCAAGGAGGCGTACATCGGCCATACAAGACTAGATCCTCCCATCCGATCTTAACAACAACCAGTTGTTTTCGCAGCCTCTTATCCCTTATACCTATAGGGCTTATGGTTACGAGACTGCACCCTAAGTGGAGTTTTCTTCGGGCCGAGTGCAGCATGTGCCAAGACTTACCAAGAATGGCCGAGACACTTCAAATGCCCCAGGCACTCTTGGCTCAACCGTGTACCTCGGCGCCTTGGTCATACACTGACTCCTTGGAAGAGACCCTCGGTCGTCCAACCAGGTATAACCTTATATATATAGTTGGAAATCCAAGGTATCTCCCCAGGATGGGCTTTATTGACCCCAAATCTCCATGACTCAGGTTCCAGGAGCGGTGTAACCTTTTCCCTGAGCCATGTCAAGAGATACCCCCTTATATGACGCACTTTAGGTCTTACATTTGCCTCTTGCGAAATATCATTCGCGAACTAGGGTGTACGCCATAAAGGTTCGTCCCATTCGTATAAATCATTCATTTTTAATCATTTCTTCTCATTATCTTCGCGAAATTTTCGCATAGTCTTGCTTCTTTCATTCATTCTTCCATTCTTTTCTTTCATTCATTCCTTCATTCCCATATCTTCATGTTAAATATCATATCATTTGAAGCAAAGTAAATATTCAAGAGAAATATATAAATTGATCTACGAGATTTTTCCCGAATCTTTGAAATCTTTTTAATTTAAAAGTCTTTGAAATCTCGATTTTTTTTTTTTAAAAAAAAAAAAAAAAAAAAAAATCTTTGTAATAGTGCGAATGTATCGCTTTCTTTTAAATCAAATCAAAAATCTTTTATTTTCTGTAGAAGTAAAATGTTCAAAGAAAGTGGTACTTAGCTTTTGTGGTTTGCTGTTGTTGTCTCTTGCGAAGTATATGGTTTTCTTGCGAAGCTAGCATCCTTGAAATGTATAAACGTCGCACAAAATATAATTATCTCGCAGCAAAAAGAAGTGTGAGAAATGAGATTTGAACCCTTGACCTGCCTCTTGCATATTCTCGCACCAGACCAACTGTTCTAACCCTCTCTTGCGAAATTAATTTGCGAGATAGTCATCAACTTTCTTCTTTGCGAAATTTCGCATAACAAAAATAAATGTGCGAGAAGCAAGAATTGATCCTGCGACCTTCTGCTTGCATTCATGCCTCCTGACCAACTGTGCTAGCCCTGCCTCTGCGAAATAATCACCTACTTTCTTCTTGTGAAATACTCTTGCGAAATTATCAAAGAATGTGCGAAGTAAACAAACATCTGTGAGGTAGTTGTTCGTGCTGCGAATGTTCGCAAGGTGAATGTCTGCGAAAGAAATGTCTATGATATAAACACTGGAAGCAAAAGTATTCTGTAAATAGGGAGACTCGAACCCATGTCCTCTAGTTCGCAACACTTCTTTTCTGACCATCTGTACCACTTGTTGTGTGAAAGAAATACATAATGTTGTGACTCTATTCCATTCCTTCACTTTTAGGATTTCAAAAATTTGCGAAAAACTAAACTTGATTAGGGATTCGAACCCGTGATACTGGTCTTGTTATCGTCGCTCATGACCAATTGTGATACATTCTGTTTGCGGCAAAAATTGTATGGCTGCGAAATCGAACTCATGACCTCCATCTTATACTTTACCGCCTTGACCATTTGTACCAGCCTCTGCGTGCGAAGAAATGCATATAGCTATCCTCTTATTCTTTTTATACTTTACCGCCTTGACCATTTGCACCAGCCTCTGCGTGCGAAGAAATGCATATAGCTATCCTCTTATTCTTTCTCCCCTAGCAGCTGTAGAAAAAATGTGAAAAAATTTAGGTATGGTGAGAATTGATCTCGCAGCATCAAGCTTCTTCTTTTTACTCATGACCATCCGGGCGAGCAGCTATTTGTGTTGGTGCGAAATGATTCACGTAATTTATTCTTTTGTAATCGCTCTTTGCATAACCATTAGGAGTTTGCTTCGTCTTCCTCCCTCTTGTTGTCACGGACTTATACTGTTTAGCATCTTTTCACTATGTAAACAAGAGTGCCACTTTGTTCTTCATGCTGGTTGTTTTACTTCTTTGGATTTTGTCCATTCTACCACTTTGTTCTTTCTTCCGTTGGAGTCTCAAACTTTAGCTAAGCTGGTGCTATTACAATCATTCGTTCTTTTGTAATTGGTCTTTGGTTTCTTCATTAGCTAATCCTCCTGTTTAGATGATGTCTTCGCATACGTGAAGATGATGTCTTCGCATACGTTATACTCATTTTCTTGTTCACCTTTATTTCTTGTTCGCAGGATCTATTAACTTCGCATGAACTATAAACTTCGCAGGCATTGGAATCTTTTCGAACTGATATTACCTCGAACTGAACTGTAAGCCTTTTTTTTTTTTTTTTTTTTTTTTTTCTTTCATCTTTTCGTCTTTCTTCTCTGCGTTATTTACTTCCTTGTAGTTAATTGATTTCGCTCCGATATCGTTATTGTTTCACAATAACTTCCTTTTACTAGCTGCAAACAACAAACAAACACGATCGTGAGGTAAAATAACTCTTCGCCTAAGTTGTTGATGTCCATAAATTTGTAATATCTCTTTTCTTCTTCGCATGATGTGACTGCATCTTATTCCCTGATTTCACTGCCTCTTATATCTTATTTACTTCGCATTCTTCTTCTCGCAGATTAACCAGGTTCTTATTTTCCTTCGTTTTTACCGCAATCTAACAAATCAAACGGGTGAAACGTACACAAGTTTAAGCTAACTTTTCTAAATCAAAGGTGATAAGCTTCGCATAGTGCTGAATATCCTAAATCAGCTGAAATTTTTGATACTTAAAGATTTTGAAAGTAATCAAATGGGTTTGTAAAGCAGCTTTCGTTAATTTTAAATCTTTAAAGAAAACTTGTTTTAGGTTGTATATTTGGGAGGAAACTAATGTTTTGATGAAAACAGGTAATGGATTTTTGAAAATTTTCTCAAAAATTTTCTCAAAAAACTCCCAGATCTGGATTTCTAAACATAAAAATTAAAGAAAGGAAAAGAGATTTTGTCCTCTTAGGAATGATCGGTGATGTAGCTTCGTTTAATGTCATCCTTGTTACTGTTTGTTGTTCCCCTGGTCTTGATGCAGCTCTAACACCTCTTTATGTTTTTCTTAGTTTCCCTGTATGGCAGATGACATTTGTAGATTGCTTTCACCTAATCTTCCATATTTGACCTTGAATCTTATAGATCTCGTGAATCCAACTCGAGCAATTGCTAATTTCTTTGACTTTTCTTCAATCTAACAAGTAGCGTCCCTGTTTCTAGCGCCAAAAATGTAGTTGTAGGATTTCCTACAACACACCCCCTATAATATTTTGTATATCTAAATCTTATTAATCACCTAAATTTCAAATATAAGTACTAGAAATATAAATTGACACTAGGATTTTTTACATGGTTCGATCAATGTGATCTACATCCATGGTTCTTCACTATGATTGTTGAGGTTACATAAGAATTACATTTAAAATCTCCATTAATGGATATTTTCTAGAGCTCTAGATCTAATTATTTGGGGAAGAAGATGATGAAATAAAGTCTCTCTCTAAAATAATATCTCTCTCTTACCAAAATTATCCTCCTTTTCTCTCTCAAGCTCTCCTCTTTATAAAGGATATTACATAGCGGATGACAGCTTATGTACAACTAATATTTCCCTTAATTTTTATAAAGGATATTACATTTCTCATATTTAAACTAATGTCATTTGTTGCGTCGTTTCTATATTTCTTCTGACATTATTATGTTGCGTCGTTAATAATTCGCAAGTGAAGGTGTACAACTAAACACACTCCATACACACTACATAAGAGGTTTATAACGTTGTAAACTCGTGCAGGGCTGAAACAATGTAGTTAATATCGGATACCGGTTTGTCTCGGTCGATGATTTACCTTCAAATATCGGTGCAATATCGGTTCTATATTTATATCTATAATTTATAGTGTTTCATTAGACAATATAAAAATGCATCAATTTTAGAAAAACAAAACAAGTTCATTCAAAACATAAGATCCGCCATATGAAGTTCAAATTGGAAAAATGGGAGCAAACAACTTTAAAGTTCACTATCTAGAATGATAATTAAACAGGGGACATTACAATTTTAATCAAAATCATTTGATCCATCATAGATATCAATATCTTGACTCAAGTCACCTTATCCATCATATTCATTTGGATAAGATTTGTGTCGATAGGTACAAGCACCTTTGCTAATAACTCATTTTCTTCACCAACAATATCTTGCAAATTATCCAAAGTAACATTATCACCTTCTACAGCCAAGTCACCCAAATTCTTTAAAGCCAACCATTCATCATTGTCATCACGCTCATCCGTAAAAATAGGATCACGAGCTTTCGGATCATCATTATATATTCACGATTTCTTTGTATCGACGCTCCAATTTCTTGTTATATTGGATAAAGACACTATCATTCAATTTCTGTTGTTTTATGCGATTTCGCTTCTTTGAGTGCAAATCGAAAGACGAAAGAATAATATGTAAATATGCAATGAAACACGAAAGATAAATAGGTAAACCGATTTGTTTCATGCTTTGCTTCTTGTTGTGATAAGAAGATGAGGTTTACAGGTTCTCATGTTCCTTGTTCAAATGAAAAAGAAAATAAGTGTAACCTTATTTGAAAGAATGTACAATTCATCAACAACAAAGACAAGTAATACATGAACTTGAAAAAATGTAATTCAACAACAATATTACTAATCGGTGCAAGTAAGACTCAACAAGATTAGAATACTTACATTCACACACTCTCATAAGACTCAATACCCTGATTGCAAATTTTTGTAGGTTTATCGAATATGTAATCCACCAATCATCTCATAAACACGGACAAAATAGTTAATGCAAAGTTAGCACAAACGTAATCAAACCTTCAACTTACATAACAAACAAACTTACGAGGTTGATCTTTATCTCTTCTTTTTTTTGCAAGTCGGAGTTCCCAAGATCCCGTAAGCATCTCTATAGACTCTCAATTCAGTTGTAGCTTTCTCAAGTTTATCTTCATTGGGAATAAGCCTTTGCATTACAGAATACACCAGACTAACTTTGTTCATAATGGCAATGGTCATATTTGGACGTGATGAAACATTCCCTGTAATATGTAAAAGATGCTCCTTAAGCCTAGTGATTCCACCACCACGGATTAATTTGTTACATAACAAACAAGTAATTATATTTTGATTTCTAGGGTCTTGGCATTCACCCCATTCCCATGCCGGATCTTTAATTTGAGTAGCCGTAGAAGAGGGCAATGAACCACGGGTAGAGTTTGTGGTATTTGAATTTGATGCATTAGAAGAATCCATAATCACAACCTACAACAAAATGAAACAAATTAAATCCCGATGATAATGTATGCAAATACATACTAAATGGGAGCTATCCTCGGCTTCATTTAGCAAAACCATTTCATTATATTTTTTAAACTCACCATTTCCATCTCCAAATTCAATCTTAAACACAAAGTTAAACCTCACAAACCCCATAGTTAAACTCTAACTAATATTATCATCAACAACACCCCCATGTTCATTTTGTTTTGTTTATCTCATTTCAATGAACATAAGTCTATAACAAATAGCAAGTGAAGAGCATCCTACCAATAACGATGGTACAACTTCTAGTAGAAATTCATCATCTTATCTTTTAGATCGGAACAAGTTATTACTAAAAAAGACAAGACCACCAAAAGAAGGAAATCTACAAAAACATATATGAGATTTAACACATAAATTCATCACTTCATCACATAACAATTAAAAGAGATTAATAATCAAACAAAGAAAAAAAAATTACAAAACGTCAAAACCAACCTCTTGTTAGCAAAAGAAAAATCAATTGAATCTCGCCATTAAGATCGAGAAGAAGAGTTTTTCGGGCAAAGAAATATATATCAATGGGATTTAGGGATTTCATCTATTCCCTTCACAATAATTTACAAAATGTCAAATATCGTCGAAAATGTCAAATATTGCCGCAAAATAGTTGTTTCTTTCACTCCGACGTTTGAAAATATCGTTCATATTGAGTTCATTTCGCTCAACAGCCGTGCAGAGGTAAAATCGCATATTTCTTTGATTGGGCTGAAATATCCACACAAGATCCACAAGAAAACCCGTCCTGTTTGAGTTCAAGTTCATGTTGCGGCCAATTTCTTTGATTCATTGACTTACCACCTGTTTAGTAAACGGTTCATATTAATCCAAGCCCAAGGAAAATAATCCACGAAATCTTTCAAAAATCGATCAACAGAAGCCGAGTATTTCTTTTCTCCCTGTTTTATCCAAAACCATAATTCTAGCCAATTCTGGTTGAATCGAACAGCCTTACCAACCCTGTTAGGCCAAAACAGGTCCATTGAAAACAATCTTGGCGATTGAATCTCCTTCAAAACCTCCTGAAATTCCAACCCTAATTCATGTCCGTGAATATCAACTTTTCCCGCCAAATTTCAGTTTTCAAATAGAGAGGATGAAGTGCCCCTTATCCTATGATGGGGTGCAGATAGTAATTAGTGTACCCCTTATCAAATGAGGTACCCCTTATCCAAAATTGGGAGTCCGAATAACACGTGTCCTCCGGAGGCCAAAATCAACTTTTTCGAGCCGGATTTTCCAAAAATGTTTGTTTCCCAAAAATGCCTACAAACACATAAAATACCAAAATTAGTACAAAATCGAGTGCCAACAATATATAGTATTGAGATCAAATTAGACACAAAAATGTGTCTATCACAAGGAAGCTTAGAAGAGAATAATCCTGTAACTTGGCCGTGAAGAAGAAGAAAAAAATTAAAAAGGAAAGGAGATTAATGGGAGTTATTACGAGAGATTCAAATGCCATGTTGAGTATAAAAGAGATGGTCGAACCCTAGAGAAGGAGAGGATAGCCTGGGAGAGTTAGGAGAGGCTAGGGAGCAGAGAATCGAGAGTTACCAAGCCTCTCTGTTGCTGCCATTGAAGAGGAAGAACGAAGAACATTGGGCTCACCAGAACAGTCGCAGAAGCAGTCTTATATTCAACCACAGAAACGACATATCGTTGTGTACTCAGTAGTGAAAGACTTCTTATAACTGAACCTCGTAGTGGCTGTTATCATAGTAGCTGTGCTGTTTTGGTGGCTAAGTACCTTTAGCGACAGAAAATCGTTGGTTGAGGAGGAAACTACTTCTAGCATGTAATTTTTGGTATTTAATTTTCTTCTAATTATTACTCTCCAATTAATTTTAATTGTCTAAAAATTTTCTCTTCTTTAAATGCTTCATAATAACTGTTTTGGATCGTCTTCGGCGGTCGATCTTTTATAAGCGAAGGAAAATTAGGCTTTAGATTATCGACTTGAGTCGAATTGATATTTTATTAAAGATAAATTTTCCAAGGCATGAGATTGGGTTCAAAATGGCCTTGTATAGTTTTGAGAGTATATTAGAGAAAATAATTATTGAATTTAAAAATGTTAGGAGTAGTAGAATCCGAAGCCCTAGACCTATCTCTCATTGGTCAACAAAATCAATTTTAATTAGTCTGTCTTAGTATTTTATTTTAATAATCAAAAGACCAAATATTTAAAAAGAGTCCGAGCACGAATCTCTACTTACCATTTGTAAAACTACATCAGAGATTTTGAAATAGATGAAGAGATCAGACTACCACTAATATTTTATTCACCGCTCAAGTGATTGAGGTGTTCACAAGAGATGGATATATAACTACGATGTTTCAATCTCTATTCCCGTATAGTGGTGCAGATTTGAGATAGTCGAGGGTTCAAAAGGTTAGTGAATGCCAATATTTTCACACCTAATGATGTATCATGATGGATGCTTCTCCTGAGACTTTAGATTTTGCTACTTTGCATTAAACTCATTAACTGGGTGGCTCACCTTGTCACTAGGGTCAATTAGTATAAAAAATCATTCTTTTGAGGGGGAAAACTCGATAGAAGCTATTGGAGACGTGGTTTGATTTGGGGACAACCGGTTAGTGTCAGGTGTCTCTTATGGTGCAATGCATATAAGGGTACTCGAGCTTATTAGCTCACTAGATTGAAGGAGCTCGTAGCCATGGTCAATCAATTGGGGACGCCTACAATCTTCTTTACCTTAAGTGCGTCAGTTTTGCAGTAACATGAACTGTATGCTCTCCTCGACCCCAAAACACATTGGAAACTCTAAAGCCGATCGAAAGAAGACGTGAAAACGGAAGGATGCTAAAAGAGAATCCATTTGTTCTGTCTTGGTTTTTCCAGAAAAGGGTACTTATATTTTTCAAAGAGTAATTGAAGAACCAATTTTATGTGGTTGATCAATTCAGATCTATATTGTTTTTCCCTAGTTATCAGTTCAAACGCATAATTAAATACACTAACAGATGTGCAAAGCACAATTCTACTACTGCAGACAGAAGAAGGTATTACACAATTAGGGAAAAAAAAAAGTGAATCAAAAAATTACCAATTCAAAAAAAGAAAAGAAGAAAATTTCAATAGAATTAGAGATAGAATATACTCAATTCGTACCTGATATTTGTGATCGGAGGATTTAGGAACAAGAACGAAGAACCAATCTCGATTTTGAATTACATGTATAGGATTGAGTGGAAAAACCGAGGGAGAGGCCATGTCCACGGTTTCTTGTGGTTATAAGGATGGACAAGAGGTTTCTCATATTGCAATAGATGATCAAGTACGTCGTTCGATATGAGAATACTTTGACAATATGGTGTGCACAATAAACCCAGATTCTATATTCTCACCCGACATGCAGAATCATCCTTGTGCGAAGAAAATTTCTTTGGATTCTAATTTAGATGAGGATGAAGCTGATTATATATATCTCTTGTGACTTGTATTATGTGACACACCCGATGTGGATACTATTGTTTGTGAAAAAACAAAGCGATGGGGGTGTACTTCAATTTCTTATTATCGAGGATAAGGATGATTAAGTAAATGCTCACGAACCATCTCGAAGTAATAACTAGTTGGGTGAAAGTTCGGTCAATTATACACAATTCGAAGAAGAAAAATATGCAAGATCGTAAATTTATGTTTAATGTGTTTCGCATATCTCAATTCACCATAAAAAATTCGACACTGATAATTAACACTCTAGGAAAATTTAAAAAGGAATATATTTGTGAGCGCTATATCTCATAACTATGCATCATTTTTATCTTAATTAAAAAACATAACCCTATGAATGTGGTTTGAAGAAAATTATAATACAGTGGAATAATTTAAGGATCTTATGTATAAAAAATAAAAATTGATTTAGTATGGTAGTTTAACTTATAAGAGAAAGACATAAAATTATAACTTATGAAGTATTCCTTAAGAAACCATATTATAGACAACAATTAAGCTAAATATATTCAAAAATCACGACTTAATCGTCTGGTCTAAAAATGTCACGTGTTACATCCGCCATTCAATAATAGGTAAGAATTGATAGGTTGTCATTTTTATTTATTTTAATAAACTGCCTCTATTTTCCGTTAATAATCTCAAATAATGGTTACATAGTGATCAAGTATATCAAGAAATAAAAAATAACAAGAATAACATATTTGACGTGGACATATTCGAGTAATCCGACAACAAAAAAAGAAGAAAAATTAAAAAAACTACCTAAAACAAGCATTATATACCCGATTGATTCGGAAAAGGGATGGTCTTTCAAGGGGTAACCTGGTCATTTGATAGATCCCCCCCCCCCACCACACACACTAAAACACAAGTAATATGATGAGCATCTTGACTTAAAAAATTTCAAAGACTTGAAATTATCGTTGTAGTTGAAAAATAATCTGAACCGGAATAAAAGTAATACGATCGGTTATGTCCTTTTTTTCTTTCTTTTTTTGCTAAAGAAAAAACATTGTATTAAGAGAAAGGCTTACAAATATTGTGGGAGGAAATCAGGCAAGATTTTTCAGCACTCATTACAAGTATTAAATCTTCTATAATGCTTAGATGCTCTATCAGCGTGCGAATTAAAATCTCTACCGAGATGACTAGTTTTTAATAAACGTAAAGGAGTCTAACAACACATAAAAATCATTTATGATGGAACTACTGAACCAACATTTCAAAGTAATCCATAAATTTTTTGGCATCATTGTAAAGCCTATTGCAGTTCAGATTTCTACTTTTTGCCCATTTGTTGGCTTCCAGCAAAGCTAAACTCTCCGTCTCTTTTGGATTCCTCATTATTCCTGTGACTGTTTTGCATCCCTTATAGGTACCTGCGATTATACACATAAAAATACCAATACATGTTATGTTAGTATTCATATCAAATGAAGTATCACAATAAATTAAGGTCCATATGCACAGCATTAAAGGCTATAAGATTGTGATTACTACTAATACTATTATAAGAAGTAACTAGTTGTGTACTCTCAGTGGAACAAGAAGCTATGATATCATGATATAATTTGATGGCTAGTCTATCCGTATAAGAAGGCTAAATATATTTCTTTTGAAAGATTTTGAAGCATCTTTCTCTCCGAATACTTCACGCAGTAGTGAGGATTTCCATCTGAATGCTTTCATCATTACTACTACATAGCTATTTCTATATCCAATCCTTGATGTTTGGATTAGTGCCAGAGTCCATCAAAGTAATACATGTCAAATTGGTGTAGCAGACCAAATATTTAGCAAATTGTTAATGTAATAAGGGATACTCAGAAGTTTCAGGTTCATTACTACTACACATGCTGCAATTAATTAGTACCATTCTTATTCACATATTAAGATAACCTGACTTGAGTAGGGAAAATATTATTAATGCATTTTCAGAGAAAGAGCTGCACTCTGGGCAGAAGGTTAGCTTTCCATAATGCTTTTAAAAATAGGAATATGACTAGAATTCGCAAAACCATTAGAATCACTAGTCAGAGTTCTATATGGAGATTTTACTGAGAAATTACTATTATAAGAAGATGTCCAGTTGAATAAGGTATTCTGATCTGCCTAATCTTATTTGCATTTTCTGAATTAAAGTATGCATTAATCATGCTTTCATTCCATTGCTTAGTTTTTCGATCTATAAAATCAACAACCACTAAATTAGGGTTCGAATATTAGATGCAAATTGGATGAGTAGCATCAAGAATCCAACTATCATCAGAAGCATTGATACTATTACCTTCTTTAACTTCCCAAAAAATGTTTTGTTTTATATTATCTAGACCTCTGCATATTCCTTTCCAAACCCAAGACGAATCCTGATTTTTCTTATAGTGTAAGGGACGATTATTGCTAAAGTACTTGTATTTCAAAATCTTAAACCATAACTCATCAGAACCATGAATTAATCTCCATGACATTTTGGACAATAAGCTAGATTAAGCCTTTTTTAAATCACGTAATCCTAGACCCCCTGTATGCTTATGAGTACAAACCTTTTGCCATTGTTCCATATATATTTCTTTATGATTCAGTTTTTAATTGATAAATGATACGGTCAGGGATCAAAAGGAATTCATATGATAAACAAAGGACAACTTTGGGGATATTTTTCACCATGACAGATCTATCTGCTTGAGAGAAGTGTTCCCTATCGAATTTGCTACACTTTTATCAAAGTGATCATCAAGGTAATCAAAGGATTCAATTATAGATTTATTAAAGAGAAGAGACATACTTAAATATTTATCATTTGAGTCTATTTTCTTAACATTAAGAGTCCTTATAAGGGAAACACATTTATCTGGATGAACTTCTTTGATGAAAAAACATCCAGATTTCTCAAAGTCAAGCATTTTTCCGCAGACAAAACTAAACAGATTTATAGCCTCTACAAGGTTATTTGCTTCGTAGTGAGTTTCCTCGGTGAATAACAAACAATCATCAGCAAATAAAAGATAAGATACACTAGGTGCCTCATTAGTAACTCTAGCTCCATGGATCCAATGTTTACTCTCATAATGCATTAAGTATCTGGAGAATGACTACATACATAAAATAAAAAGGTATGGTACCTTGTCTCAGATCCCTAGTTGGTTTATACACATTGCAAGGGGATTCATTCAGTATAATGGATATGCTAGTAGTACTCACACATTTTAAAATAAAATCACGCCAATGGTTAGAAAATCCAAATCACTTAAGAACATCAATCATAAAGGACCATTTCACCTTATCAAAGGCCTTAGACATGTTGAGTTTAAGGCCCATGATACCACTTTTAGCTTTAGTCCTTTTCATAGTATGGACTATCTCATAAGCAATTATAAAATTATCCTGAATATTCCTATTAGGCATGTAAGCGGACTGAAAAGGATAAATAATTTTGCTAAGTAATGGTTTCATTATGGACTATAAGTTTATATATAATTTTATAGTTTGTGTTACATAAAGAGATAGGTCTAAAGCCAACAGGTGATAAAGGGTTATTTTTATTAGGGATGAGAGACATAAAGTTTGATTCATTTCTTTTAAAAGATGTTTGTGCTCAAAGAAATCTTTAGTTGTTTTCCAAACATCTTGTTTAAGAAGTTCAAGATTTTCTTTGTAAAAACCCGTAAGGAAACCATCTGGACCAGGTGCAGTCTAGGATTTCATTTGTTTAATGGTTTCGTTAATTTCATCTAGAGATATAGGTCTTAATACCATAACATTATCCTTATCAGTGACACAAGGAGTTATACCGTTAAAGAATTATCTCTTCTGTATAGGACTGGTAGTAATACCAATACCACTAAAGTGATTAACCAATAGGTCCTCTAGCTGTTGTCTATCATTAGACCATTGGCCATTACTAATTTGCAGGGTTTCTATGTGATTGAAATGCCTTTTTATGTTCATAGAAGTATGGTAAAAAATGGTATATCTATCATAGCATTTTATATAATCAGTTCAAGACTTTTGTGCATAAAAATATTTATGCACTTTTTGCAAGTGCTCAAGTCCAAGTTCAACTTGTTTGATTGCATACATATTCTAAATACATTGAGGTTGATTATTCAGATTATGGAGTTGCCCATTTAGTTGTCGAATCTATATTTCCAAAATGCACAATATTCCACAATTTAAGCTCATGTTTCACATTTCTAAGTTTGTTAGTCATTTGGTAAGCATTGGAACCTCTTACATTCTTAGCATAAGCACTTTGAATTAAATCTTTACAGATTGGATTTCTACCCCATATTTAAAGTATCTATGGGGTTTAAGGCTACTATAGGGCAGGGGTTAGTCACCAAAATAATTGCGATATGATATGAGCTTATAGAATCAATATGAAATACTTTGGCAGTATTGTAATGATTAAGCCACAAGCCATTACCCATAACCATGTCAAGTCTAGCTATGATGATGTTATCATTGGATTGTCTGTTAAACCACGTGTAAGGTGTACCGGATAAACCCAAATCATTTAAATCATAACTAGTTATTATTTATTAAATAAACAAAAATTCAGAAATACTGGGTGGAGTATCGGTTGATCTTTTATGAGTGTGCATTGATATCCAAGTCACCCATGAGAATCCAGGGCTGCTTAACCCTCATGCCAATATCTTTATGTAATTCCACTGACAATCGCTTATGTCTAATTCAACATAATCTGTAGATGCGCTTGATGAGTGCCAAATAGTGCATATTTATACACCTTTTTATTGGCATTTTACTCATTTTTTGCGCTTAGAAATCAGATATTATCCCAGATTCTGTATTTTCTTTGTTTTCAAGAATAAATATTTGTATTAATTAATTTTGTGTTTTTAGGTAATAAATAAAGTTCGGAGAAACTGAGGAGCCAAAGAGCGAAGAATTGGAGTCGAGCATCTATGGAGCAGAAGGCCAAAGCCCGCGCGCGTATCAGTCGCAACCCAACAAGGAAGACATGGGCTTGAGCTAGCCATGACCCGGATCCGAACCCGCTCACTCTGAGCCATTGAGATCTCCCTGAGCTACATCCAACGGTCGCTCCGCCTTGCACATCAACGTTTGATACTCCCGCTCAACACCAGTTACTCCGAGCCGTCTCGGTCCGATTCGGATCGTAGCCGCTTCATCCAGCGCTCCGAGACGTCCTCATCTTCCCCTGATGCACATGCTTCACAACAAAACCACCAAGCCCTATACCCTAATCGAGCAAACCTATTCTCTTCTTCACTTTCTCTTTCTTCTCCATCTCCTCCCTCACCCCGACAGTGCAGAGCTCTGCACAGACATCTCCACCTTCCCTCTCCCTGACAAAGCCATCACCACCACCATCTCGAGTCGGCTGTGGCCGCCTCAACACCTCGTCCACCACCCTAGTTCTAGCCATCTTTGCCCGTAGCTTCTTCTAACTTAGAGGCTAGGGTTGAGATAACTAGTATTAGGGTTTCTCTAACATCAACATCAAAGGAGTCAGAGAGCCGATTTGACAGAAGAATAGCTCGATTCAGAGGCTATCAGAGTATGGGTTGCATTCAATTTGTGTTTTAAAGTAAATTAGGGTTTGGTAGTTTTGAGTTCTTGCATATATAAATAGAAGATGAAGAAGATGTTTTAGGGTTCATGCAGGCTAGCGGAGCACCACTTAGTTTCAATTTGTAGTTTTATTTCTTTGTAATGTTTTAATTTACTTTCCCAGGGTGTTTGAGAAACCCCCGATTTTCATATGAAGCATGTCTGTGTTGGTATGATGTTGTTGTGTTATAACATGATTAAGATTAGTAGTTAGCCATTGAACCAAAGCCTGTGATGAGTGGTGCTTGTAAGAAGACCACTCATACTAGGGAATTGAGTAGCAAAACTAGTTAATGAATATCTAGCCAAGACCTTCAAATGAAGGCACAAAATCATAGCTTGACTTACATTGTCTGAGTATGAGAATTAGAGGTGAATTCATCACCCTGATGTTTCCAATTTGTTACATTTTATTTTTCTTCCTTAGTTTAGACTCATTCACTCAACTCAGTCGCTTCGATACACTAAAATATTTGTGCTACATTCCTTAGAATTCAGTTTAGCAAACCATAGATCATCTTAAGCACCACAAGTCCTTGTGGGATCGACCCGTAATTGCCGCGTCTCCGATAGACGCCGTGCACTTGCGGTTTAGACATAGTCGTAGGATAAATTACATCTTTGAAATCCTACCAAGTTTTTGGCGCCGCTGCCGGGGACTTGGCGTGTGCCCTGCTGTGATTGCTGGCCTATCTATACTGAGTTCATTTCACCCTGTACATAATTCCTTTTTATTATTGCTTGTAACCCTGTTTTAGTGTAACTTAGCATATTGTAACTTTACCAGTGCATTTTAGATAATTTTTTTTTTCTCACTTGCATTAGCTTGCATTCTCACCTGATTTCTCATTGCATCTCAGTTAGTCTACTTGCATTGTATAAATACTTGCATTGCATTTTGTTCATTCAGTGTGTCATTGCTCATTGCATTTGCATTTTGTTCATTCATTGTTCATTGCTCAGTTCTCAGTCCAAGATACTCTCAGTGCATATCCTGTAGCACTGAGAACTGAGTTTGACATTGAGCTCTGTTGCCTAGCCCTGAGCTCTGAGTGCTTTGCTCAGAGCTTAGCTCTGTCATTATAGCACAATAGCTCTGTTGCTTATTGTATAACATTGAGAACTGAGTTTGACCTGTTGAGCTCACAGGTGCATGCTACAAAGGCCAAAGGAAGGGAAGACAAGGATCAACATAGCCTAAACTGCCATGTCACGATTCTTTGGTGCGATTTGGAGGTTAGCCTAAATTGCTACCAAACTATGCATAGCTTAAATTAATGTGATAGCTTGTTATGTGCCTTACCTTACACAAGATCGCCAAGCTCCGGCCCCGAAGCTGTGAGCTTGAGCGGAACCCACATAACCTAGTGACCACTGACGCAACCTTGTGTGCCTACCGAGCTGTTTAGCCGCAAATCATGTGATACCCTGGTTGATTTGTTGAGCCGGTTACCAAGCATGCTAGACCTTGCATGAATGAATGAATGATATGTATGCTTGCTTGTTGACCTTGAGCTAAGTCTTATCTGAGCTTACCACTGTGCATGCTCACGAGTTGTGCATTGCATATTTGTTTGAAATTCCATTGAAAACACGAAATCCATGCTTGGGTTACATTTGCCCTTAGTGCTCGGTCCAGCCCCTGACCATAGAGACTGAGCTGCAACTAGTAACCAACTTGTGCATGATTTCGAGTTTGGAGCTCAACGAGGCATGTGCTAATCCCCTTTGAGCTATCTACACATGTTTGTGCATGAGTTGCTTGGCTAATTGCAAGCCTTGCTCTGTCAACCTGAGCAACCTTAGTTTTAACAAGCCCTAAGCTTAACCCCATCTGACCCCCTTGCATAACATGTGTAAGCCTGCTAAGCTTGCCCCCACTGCCGGTGTCTTTGTCTTTGTGTGAAATGCCAACCTCTGCATAAACTGTCTGTCTTTATGAATGAGTTTCTTGTGCTGTGTTCAAGTTTGGGAAATTGGGTCATTTCTTTTGTGAATTGTTGTTTTTCTTGTGCTTGGCCTGACCAGGGTTGCACATAGCCTACCAAGCTGTGTCTCTGCACATAACCAGTGCACACAGAGTGAAGCTCCACAATGGCCCATAATATTGCCACTGTGCTAAGCTTAAATCTAACTCGCATAAGCCGTGAGTATCCATTTGCAACCCCGTGCATAGCTCGACTTGCACACCACCTGTGCAGACAAAGCCGAGCCACAAAAACCTAAGCCGAGAACTGGGCTTTGCAAAACCAAACATAAACCCACAAAACACCTGACTGATCACAAATCGAAACCCAGTCCATTGGCTAAGCGAACACAGGCTTTGCAAATAACCTAGGGTACAAAACTACCCAACACAGGCTCTTCTCCCAAGCCAGCCCATAATAAACCAAGCCATATTGCTGGGCTGTTTAACATCAGCTGGGCTGTGAACCTGCCAAGCCCAACCTCAACACACACAGTTTGCAAACAAACTGAGCCCACATCTGTTGGGCTGTGCACACATGTGAGCCCACATCATCTGGGCTAGAACCCACACTGTTGGGCTGTTTAACATCACATGGGCTCTGCTCAAAACCAAACAGCTGGGCTGCACATACTAGGCCGTGTACAAGCCTGAAGCCCATATAAACCAAAATGCCCATTTAAACCAAAACCCACATAAACCAAATTGAAACCCACACAAACCAAATCCCAAATAAACCAAATCCCATTTTCTTGTTATATATGTAAGAATGTTAATGTTTCTGTACATTATCTTTTGGGTTGACCCTCAACTCTTTAGATTGTTAGTAAATTTTTGTATATAATTCAGTAGGACTTGTTAAATTTTTATTTTCTTGAATCGGTTGAGTCTTCTTGTGCATATATTGTGCTAATCCGATATGATCTCCGCTGAGAATGTTGGATTCTAGCCTTGACTAGTGAAGCTCTAACATTGCTCCCGCCGACATCCGGTAATCTCTTCCCTTTTCTCTTATCAGCATAGTTCTCATGGTATGTAACTGTTTAAATTTTTTTCTATCTGTCGACACATTGAGGACAATGTTTGATTTAGGTTTGGGGGTGCATTTGCATATTTTTGCATATAGAGTTTTTAGTCTTTTTAATCTTTTATTTTCAAAAAAAAAAAAAAAAAAAAAAAAAAAAAAATTAAACTCTTTTTGTAAAAACCTCCAACTTTTAGAGATTTTAGAGTCACTAGCATGCTTCTAGCTATGTTTACATAGAGAATCTGACCGAAATAACAAAAGTTAAAGTACCGGAGAACACAATCGGGTTTCTTAGTTGATTAGAGCGTTAAAGTTGGATTTAACCATACGGAGAGCGAATTAGGTGCTGTTTAGATATTCGGTAGTAGAATTGTGATCACCCATAGTGGAGACTACCCATTTTACATCAAGTGAGGCACCAACCTTCAATTTTTGCAACTTTCTAGAAAAGCTGTTAGAGTGTGTGTCACCGTACATCAATTCCGTGTAGGAATGGTGAGCTACCCAACTTCGCACCAATTTCAGCACTACTTTTGATCTCTTGAGTGCTAGTTTTTGTCAATCATGAGGGTGACGTCTAAAGATGAAAACTCCTTCTAAATATCGATTTGCGATTAGCATCACTCTCTCTCTCAATCAACAGACCCATAGAAACATATCATCGTCAGCAAGCGGAGCATCATCAGAATATTGAAAGAAAAATTGATATAGTCCAAGGTTTTTGTGCAACAAAGAAAAAGAAAAGAAAATAGGATGAGAATTAATAAAATTTATAAAATCAAGACAATACAAGTTGTGGAAAAATTGAGTGATAAAGTCCTTTGTCCATGGAGTTAGTTATTTCATTATTTGTATTTTTATTTTCACTTTTTGTAAAAAAAAAAAAAAAAAAAAAAAATCAAAAATCAAAAAAAAATATTGTAGTTTATTTTTGCTACCACCATGGTAAAGAAGAGTTCAAAAAGAAAAATCCAAACAACAAGGAATTTGAGTAGAAAAATTAAAATTTGTCAAGTTTTGTGAAGTTTAGAAGTTCGTCATCAACATTTGAAGACCGAAGACCGAAGATTGAAGACGTTTCTATGGTTTCTTATGAGAGAGTGATATTAATTGCCGATCGGGTGAGAAGGTAAGTGAGTACTCCCATCCTTGCTAATGGTTGATTTCCTTTCTTAGAGATCATCAGAAAAGATTCTTTTTGTCCACACCTCTGTGGAGTCTCCAGATTTTATTTCGGAAGGTTATCCTTCTTACCTACAACGTGTGCGGGATTTCTCTCTTTATTCCCGCTTTGCACACATGAGAGACTAAAAAAAGCGATCTTTTTGAGTGCAATTATCATAAAACCCTAATGGTGAGGCGAAAGTCGAGGCTTATGATCACAATCGAATCCGAATTCTTTCATATGGTATGGTTACTTCTCGCTCAACACTTAAGGATGAGAATGCGTTCTTTGGTAGTTCTAACTTCATTACTAGCATGCAGAAACTCTATATACTCATAGCTCCTTGGATGTGTGAGACTCTTTTACACTCTGAAGTTGGAGAAGGTTTTGTGGGTACACCTCTGGTAAACCCTCACGAGACTACAACTCGTCCACTAGGGACACCTAGGGGTTTAAAGGCTTAGTGCATACGCTAAATGCATTCGAGAGACCTGCGACAGGGGTATAGTTAGGATTTCTTTATTTCTGTTCACTTGAGGACAAGTAAAATTCAGGTTTGGGGGTATTTGATGAGTGCCAAATAGTGCATATTATACACCTTTTTATTGGCATTTTACTCATTTTTTGCGCTTAGAAATCAGATATTATCCCAGATTCTGTATTTTCTTTGTTTCCAAGAATAAATATTTGTATTAATTAATTTTGTGTTTTTAGGTAATAAATAAAGTTCGGAGAAACTGAGGAGCCAAAGAGCGAAGAATTGGAGTCGAGCATCTATGGAGCAGAAGGCCAAAGCCCGCGCGGCGTATCGGTCGCAACCCAACAAGGAAGACATGGGCTTGAGCTAGCCATGACCCGGATCCGAACCCGCTCATTCTGAGCCATTGAGATCTCCCTGAGCTACATCCAACGGTCGCTCCGCCTTGCACATCAACGTTTGATACTCCCGCTCAACACCAGTTACTCCGAGCCGTCTCTCAGCCGTTCAGATCGTAGCCGCTTCATCCAGCGCTCGCTGAGACGTCCTCATCTTCCCCTGATGCACATGCTTCACAACAAAACCACCAAGCCCTATACCCTAATCGAGCAAACCTATTCTCTTCTTCACTTTCTCTTTCTTCTCCATCTCCTCCCTCACCCCGACAGGTGCGAGCTACTGCACGGACATCTCCACCTTCCCTCTCCCCGACAAAGACATCACCACCACCATCTCGAGTCGGCATAATGCCCCGCCTCAACAACTCGTCCACCACCTAGTTCTAGCCATCTTTGCCCGTAGCTTCTTCTAACTTAGAGGCTAGGGTTGAGATAACTAGTATTAGGGTTTCTCTAACATCAAAATCAAAGGAGTCAGAGAGCCGATTTGACAGAAGAATAGCTCGATTCAGAGGCTATCAGAGTATGGGTTGCATTCAATTTGTGTTTTAAAGTAAATTAGGGTTTGGTAGTTTTGAGTTCTTGCATGTATAAATAGAAGATGAAGAAGATGTTTTAGGGTTCATGCAGGCTAGCAGAGCACCACTTAGTTTCAATTTGTAGTTTTATTTCTTTGTAATGTTTTAATTTACTTTCCCAGGGTGTTTGAGGAAACCCCTGATTTTCATATGAAGCATGTCTGTGTTGGTATGATGTTGTTGTGTTATAACATGATTAAGATTAGTAGTTAGCCATTGAACCAAAGCTGTGATGAGTGGTACTTGTAAGAAGACCACTCATACTAGGGGTGAGTAGCAAAACTAGTTAATGAATATCTAGCCAAGACCTTCAAATGAAGGCACAAAATCATAGCTTGACTTACATTGTCTGAGTATGAGAATTAGAGGTGAATTCATCACCCTGATGTTTCCAATTTGTTACATTTTATTTCTCTTCCTTATTTTAGACTCATTCACTCAACTCAGTCGCTTCGACACACTAAAATATTTGTGCTACATTCCTTAGAATTCAGTTTAGCAAACCATAGATCATCTTAAGCACCACAAGTCCTTGTGGGATCGACCCGTACTTGCCGCGTCTCCGATAGACGTCGTGCACTTGCGGTTTAGACATAGTCGTAGGATAAATTACATCTTTGAAATCCTACCAGCGCTAATTTGCTAACTACTCCCTCCGTTTTTTTTAATAGGCTGGTTTTGTTTTTTGAGAAAATTAAGGAAATTAAGAGAGCCAATCATTGAAAGTGGTCCTCATGATACTTGTCAATAAAAGAAGTGAAGTGAAATGGTCCCCATGACACTTGTCAGCAAAAGAAGTAAAGTGAAATGGTCTCATGAAACTTGTCATCAAAAGAAGTTAAGAGAAAAATGATCCCAGAAAAATAAAGTAACATTTGACTTTCCCAATTAGGAAACCAGCCTATTTTTTTGTAACATTTATTTATAAAAACCAGCCTATTATTTAAGAACGGAGGGAGTAAGTAACTAGCATTACTTATTCTTATTTAGGAGGATCCCCTCATACTCTTATTTCCAGACTATCTCACACTTTGCACACTAATTTTTCTTTTTCAAAAAATCAAATTGTAGCGTATTTGAAGATAATATTTCGGGAATAAGTTCGTCATACAAATCTCTGTACAAAAAAAAAAAAAAAAAAAAAAAAAAAAACGAGTAGCATATTCCGAAATATATAACTCCACCATCTACTACTTAATAGATCAACCATAAAGAATCAGCAAATTTTGAACCGCTGAAATCGAGATTGGTAGATGGCAAGTTTTGGTACTTCGAAATGTGCTCATTTTTTATGGGTATGTAGATCTCTGTAAGACGAACGTATCCCAAATTATCAGCTTCAACTACACAACCATCTAGCTTTTCTCAAGAAAAATATCCTGATTTGATTGGGGGCCAAACATTTTAATTAGGGGCCATGAAATTTTATTTGCCCCCCAAATTTTTCAGGGGTGTATCAATCCGAATATGAAAATACTATTTTACCCTTTACTAAACCTAAATCTTAAAATTCAGTTATCACTAATTAACCACCCTAATTAAGGCCCCCAATTTATACCCTAAACTAACAGGAGAAATCAGTTTCATTTCTCTTCTTCATCTTCCTCCCCTCCTCTTCATTTTCTCCACCACCACCATTGACGACTCTCCTTGAAGAAAAAATTTTTCTTCAACCGATTCATCGCGTAATCGTCGATTATAAAATTTTAATCGACGATTAACTTCTTCTACAAACATGGCTCGTACAAAGCAGACCGCTCGAAAAGCTCTTCAAATCCCTAATCTCGTTGATACGGTAAAAGCAAAGGTTTACGTGAGAAGAACTCCTGAAGCCAAAAAATCGAAACCCAAGAAAGGAATGGCTCCAATTAGAAGGTATGTGTACTTAAACCCACCTTCTATTCGATGTTTTGGTTGTGTTTTCATTGTGTAATCGAGTTTGGTAACCGAAAATTAGAAGTTTCAGTGTGTGGGTCGTTAGTATCCAGAAACAATACCCTAACGACCCTATGGTTGCATGCTGATTTATGAAAAATCGTTAACGTGTTAGGTTGAATATGACGACCCTTTTTTTTGCTACTTCAACATTTTGTGCCCTAGAATAGAGTCGTTACCTTATTAGGTTGAAGATGGCGACTCTTGTGTGCCGACCCTTGGTTATTGGTTAACGACTCTAGATGGAACTCGAATATCCTTCTGTTCCAAAAAATGATAGTGTCGTCATCTTAGGTCCCATAGAGTCGTCATTTAGCTATATTCCCTAGAGTCGTCATCCATATTAAAGGATCGTCATTGCCTTTTTGACGACCCATTTTTACACTATAACGACCCTTTAAGGACCAAAATCACCCTCTCTGTCCAAATTTTTGAAAGGGTTGTTACCGTGTATATTTGAGTCGTCACATTGTAAAGAAGGGTCGTTTGTTTTGTAGACCATTCCAATGACGACCCTTTAACTGATTCCATAAAGTTGATGTCTTATTCGCTTTCTTTTTTTCGTGTTTGGAATATAGTGCCAAGAAAACCAAAGACAAGGTTCCAATAACGATAACTCCTCCTTCCAAAGTTCCCCGCCACGATAAATACTTACTTGCCGGTCCATTACGCGGAAAAAGGCCGAGTGAGGTATCATTTTCTAGAACCGAACCAAGAGACGAAGGTAATGAGTTGTCCGATTCGTCAGAATCAGACTCTCCTGTTATTTTCGCTAACACTAGTGGTGAAGAAGATGAGATACAAGAAAAAGAGATACAAGAAGAAGAAGAGGAAGGAGAATAAGAGGAAGAAGAGAGTGATAAGGATGATGAAAAAAATGGTAATGGTGATGATTATGATGATGGTAATGGTGGTGATGAGGAGGAGGAAGGGGATGAAGGTAATAATGGTGGTGATGAGGAGGAGGAAGGGGATGAAGGTAATAATGGTGGTGATGAGGAGGAGGAAGAGGATGAAGGGGATGATGCTGGTGATAAGGATGATGAAAAGGATGAAGGTGATGATGCTGGTGATAAGGAGGATGATGGTAAAACCACTTTTGAAGATGAGAAAGAGAATGCAAAGCCGAAGCCGAGAAAGAGGTTAAGAAGGATAGAACAAATATTGCACCCAACACGAGACACGTTCCCGCTACTCATTAGATGTTGTCTCCTCTTCGAGGTGGTAAACTTAGAGGGGAACCTAGAGATGGCGGCAAAGTTCTATTTGGATATCCTGGATCGTGGGCTCATACCATCTATGAGACAATCGTAAGAATCCCAAATTTGCTTGCTATTTGATTAGTTGATGTTAACTTTCTAATATATTTTTTAATATTTATTTGTTTATGTTTTGTAGGATCATAAGAATTCCTCACGTCTTTTCCTAGCACCAATCTTCTTTCAAGAAAATGGAGTTGTGTCCGCTAGAAGGTGAATGTGCAAGAGTTAGAGACTATGTTGAAAACTCAGGTTTGTACAATGCCGTTGTGAACTCTGTGATTGCATATGACAAGGTCGCAGTATCTAGTTTCTGTGAAAGGTATCACGCTGAAGTCGACACATTCCAACTTCCTTTTGGAGAGATGGCATTGACTCTGATGATGCAGAACAGATATTAGGGCTGCAGGTCAAAGGTAAATTAACCCGAGTGACAAGTTCAAGAGAAGGCCTAGTTGGGATGAAATTTATGTATGGACCAAGAATTTGTTTGGTCAAGGATAAAAAGACGCAGTGATGGGCTTTTCGTGTCGGGAAGTAAGTACTCCAAGAAAGAGTTCAAACTTGTAGAGATTAGGAAGATATTTTCTGGGAAAGCAAAGAAGGAAAAAAATGAAGGTCTCTCTGATATGGAATGTCGTTCTACGGCGGCTGCGTATTTGTTGTACGTCCTTGCATCGGTTATATTTCCTGACAGCAAAGGTAACAGGGTGAGCGCCAACCTTCTTCAGCTTTTGGATCCCTTGGAAGATGTGAACAAGTACTCTTGGGGGACTGCCATAATTTCACATATGAATGGTCAGCTTTCTCAGGGATCTCGCAAACTAACTTCTCAAATTAATGGGAATTTGGATCAAATCCAGGTATTTGGATTGATGAAAGTTGTCTTATTTTTGTACGTTTTAAAAATTGATTTTTTTACATTTATTTCATTGTTTTAAAATTTTCTTCATTTGGTTGTTATAGGTGTGGATTTATGATCATTTCCCATCACTGATCAAAGATAATGAAGACGTGGAACTCAACCCATATTGGATCAAAGATAGTCCAACAGGAACCAAATACTTGTTCACCGGTTCTCAAGATAGGGAACAAACTGATGCGTTGATACAAATGCGCCAAAAACTTGACAACATCACGGCTAAAGAGGTAATCTTCAATCCGTACAAGGATGGCATAGTTGGCGCAATGGAAGATGTCATGTATTACCATGGCCCTTTGTTTCACCCTAACGGTTTTTCAATGTACAATCTGATGAGAATCACGCGTCAACTTGGGTTTATTCAAGATTCACCCGATGACGACTATGTACCTCCGTTCAAGCACAAGTTGGAAAAGTGCGAGGCTGAAGAATCGAATATAAAGGTGGTTTATGAACCTCAAGTTGATGTCAAGCATTGGAATGATAGACTCTCTAGGATTGTAGACATCACATATTGGGTGCATGCAGATCAAGGTCACGAGGCAACACTGGATTACGTCACATGGTACGAAGGCTTCTCCCACGGTAGGGTGATACAGATAGATCAGACTACGGGTAGGAGGACCAATAGAGCATCCATCTCTTCTTCTCAAGCTGAAAGTAGAGATGATACTTCCATTCTTACACTAGTGGTGAGTATTTATTTGTATAATTGTGTTATTAATTTTACTTTATGACTTGAACTTATGTGTTTGCTGAAACAACTTATGTGTTTGGTTTGGAGTGTTTGTTGAAACTACTTATGTGTTTGGTAACTTATATGTTTGTTGAAACTACTTTTTTTTCAAGTATGTTTGTTAGAATAATGTAGGACTCTAATGCAGACAAGATTATACTCTGTGACAGAGTAAGGGTCGTCGGGTTTGTTTTCTTGAAGTCTAACGACCCTAATTATGATAATTGAATTTACCCATCCGATACGCGTAGTCATTAAGTGATTGAAATAGAATTCTAAAATATCCAAGAGATGAACTGAAATTTTATGGATAAAGTCGTTAGGGGTTATAATGAAACCAATAACGACCCTAGGTTACCAAAACATCTAGGAGATGAACTGAAAATTTATGGATAGAGTCGTTAGGGGTTATAATGAAACCAATGAAGACCCTAGGTTACCAAAACATCCAGGAGAGGAACTGAAATTTTATGGATAGAGTCGTTAGGGGTTATAATGAAATCACTGACAATGGTTTTTACAAAATCAATTTTGATGCAGCTTATTTGAAAGCAAATAATTATATGGGTATAGGACTGATGATGATTTCTGATGCAGGGCAATTTGGAGGAGCTCAGTCCTTCCATGGAATAGCACAAGATGAAGAGCAAGCTGAAGCCCTAGCAGCATTGGCAGCAATTAAGTGGGCAAGAGAATCAGTTGTGGAAAAGCTACATTTGGAGGGTGACTGTCAGAGTGTAGTAAAAGCTATTAATGGTGATGTAGGGAGTATTAGATGGACAAATAATAGTGTCATCCAGGACTGTAGAAGTATTTTATTTAATTTTAGGGACTGGAAGTGCACTTTTGTGCATAGAGAATCGAATGAAGTTGCCAACAGTCTAGCTAAAAAGGCTAGAATTGAAAGGCTTAGTCAATCTTGGTTTTCTGATTATCCGTTTTGGTTAAAATGTCTAGTCAGAGAAGAACTGAATGTAATCATCCAATGATTTCTTTTAATAGAATGTCTTCTTTCTTATTAAAAAAGAAAAAAAAGAAATCACTGACGACCCTAGGTTACCAAAACATCCAGGAGATGAATTCAATTTTTATGGCTAGAGTCGTCATTGTTATATGGAAACCAATGACGACCCTAGGTTACCAAAACATCCAGGAGATGAACTGAATTTTTATGGCTAGAGTCGTTAGGTTTATCATATGGATGACGACTGTATATGTGCATAGAGTCGTTTGTCTGCTATGTACACCAATGACGACTCTTAGTTGAAATTGCATCCAGCAGAGTAACCAACATGGGGTTTATAATAGAGTCGTTAAGGTTTATATTATACAGGTGGACGACTATTTTTAAAACTTTATATTGACTTTGATTTCATTAGGAAAATAACATTACATCAATCTTGTATTACATAAGATAAGAGTTAATATGGGTATTCTTGAATTTGACACATCAAATGTTCGTCAATGAACCTTCTCGCTCGTCGATACAACGTTGTATATTCTTTGTGGTGAATGAACTTAGTTTCCCCATTACGTATTGTCCATAACCCATTGAAACGTTCCAGCTGAAAATAAACGAGGAATGTTATACATTAGTAACTTTAAACCATGACAAAAGTATAAATATTAACGAAATACTCACTTTTTCCTTAAGAGGAGCTCGTGGATGATGGTCGTACACCATATTTCTAACTTTTACATATTATCTCATTGTACTTTTAATGTAGTGGAATCGAAATGCCAAGTCTCTCCATTTGCGGTTATTAGGATTCGCGGTACGGTTGTATAAGAACTCATTAACTCTCTTCCAAAACATTGAATATATTTCATTTGGACGTTCACGAAACGTATTAGCAAACGATTTAACGAGACACAAATCTTCATATGGTTCCCATCCTGCCATTTCAATTGAAATATGACGTAGTTTGGTGGAAAAAATAATGGTTTTGGGCTATTTTCTGAAGAGGATGGGGTGGTATTATATAGAAGAAAATCCCAACGGTCGTTTTTTTTTAAAATTCACAACAAGGGTCGTTAGGTATGTGATTAAACAAGTTGACGACTCAAGATTCGTCACTAAGCTACTAAATAGAGATAACGACTCTTAGTTGAAAAAACATCCAGGAGACCGTCTAGTTTGTACTACTAGAGTCGTTAAGGTTTACGTATACACGGATAACGACTCTAGATAATAATTCAAATTGATTCTTAGGGTCGTTGGTGTTTCAATCCAACTAGGATAACGACTCTAGATAAACAAGAGTGAAAATCCTTTATGCCGCAAGATAAAACACATTGTATTCATTAAGCATTCTTCAAAATACAAATATCTGGGTTCAAGATACAACCATTATCAAAAAGTATGCTTCAAAATGTAATGCAAAGTTGAGAATAAAAATCTTCTCTCACGATTTATCGCCCATGTCTAAGTAAACCGGGGTTGGGTCCATAGCATTCCAAATGTTCATTCCATACTCATACTGGTTTGTCCACTCCTTGGTGTTCTCTCCCCAATCACCATACACCCGTGGTAGAGGACATTCTTCGGAAATCTTCAAGCCTATGTAATGGTTATCATTGACATGTGCCATTACAATTCTTCTTTTTTTTATTGCCGCCTCGCACCTAGTTTTTGAGGGTACGTACATACAAGAGCCTCCGGGGAACCCTTTGCTGAATACAATTACAACACAAGTGAATGTGTCCGCCAAAAGTTGACCACCAAAAGGCATTTGCATCCAAAACTTATAACCGGCCTTCTTCGACCCCTTCCTCCATTTCACGTTTGAAACCAACTCCCTAAACTTCAATTCCCTCTCTTTTGGATCTCTTTACATGAGCATTGTCAAATAGAGTTGCTTGTCCTCAACGAGCTTTTCTGTCATTTTTTTCCTTGCATATTGGATTTGGGTGAGCTTTAGTTCGTCGGCCTCGTCGAAATGCCCTAATTGTTCCGTTTCAACATGGTAACCACAATTTCCATCGCCGTCAACGTCGTCGGTGGATATAAGGTGATCCAAGATGACGTGAGGAAGTTGATCGGTATACTCTTTATACAAAGTGTAAGCAACACAATGTGGTCTTCCTTGAGAATCTTTAGGGGTGCGCGGATTTCCCTTTATTCCTCTTATGGTCACCATTCCGCTAGTTTGGATTTGCTGGGTACCGACCACATGCTCTACAACATCCATGTCTTCCTTTTGTTTCACTTTGGGTCAAATCTTGCTTTTTTGGCCGACCCCTTGCCTTAGGGAGGAGAGAGTTCTCATACTCCGTATATTCCGCCTGGACATACTCATGACGTGACGGGTCACTTTTGCAACTCTTGGCCGCTTTCACGGTTTCTCTAAACGACTTTTTAGTTGTCGGTCTACTCGGTGGTTTTTGTTTGATTGGCTCTTCTTCTACTCCCAAGCTCTTACGGGTAAACGGCCACAAATTAGAAACCAATATATGTCTTCCTGCACAATTCATTTTTTGATATTTCTCATTGATATACTTGCCAATCTCAAGGTCTCCAAATTGTTCATCAACGGCTCCTGTGGGATTTGGGGTGAATGAAAGTTGCTTCCAAAAAGGATCGATATCTTCAATGGGAATGATCACCTTGTACCCACCAAGCTTATGTTTACACGGGAGGCCAAGCCACGTCTCAGTTGTACAATTACATTTAATCACTTTTCCATTGGAAGCTTTCGCTCGAAATTTGTTAAGTTCAGTCATCATATGCTTTATTGCCCACCATGATACTTGGTGCGAAACCCCACGTAGCAATTCTTTATCTTCCATGTATTGCTTCAAAAAAAGGTCCTTACTATACTCCATCCGAGTCACTATCTTGCTAAGATCATCCTCGGCATGCTCGTGAATAGCTTCTGTCTGATAACTACCCCACCAGTGTTCTCTTGAAGAATTTTTTTCAAATGTCCATGGGACTGCTCTGCAATACTCGTGGACTCATTTTGGTAGTGCTTGTACTTATTGGTCCATGCATAAACAAACTTCTCCTTCCAAGGATTCAACCATGTATCTAGGCAATAGTCGACCACCTTCTTATGATCCGTACTCCAATCATCAATAAACTTTTGCAAATTTGCATAGTACTTTACTTCGGTCTTCGAATGGGCCAAATGGTCCCAATATTTGTAGAAATCCTCCCATAGATCCCCTTCTTCATCATACTTTTCCTTTTCTTTCCTTTTCTCTTCCGCTATATCTTGTTTTGAAAGTTTACTTAGACGCTCGTCTTCCTCCTTGAAACGTTGATTACCCTTTGCAGGTTTGATCTTTTGGATATGATTCTTGAAATTAGAAAAAAGATTCATTTGGATGTGCCACGTACAAAGAAAATGTTGAGCAAGTGGAAAAACTTGATGAACGACACTCATGACTGCAAAATCCCTATCCGTAAATATAACCTGCGGTGTCTCTTCGCCACGGTAAATCAACCTAACTTGTTCCAAAGCCCAAACATAGTCCTCTATTTCTTCCTTTTACATAAAGCACCATGCCACGGTGATTACTTATCCGAAGTATGACTAGCCACGTTCAACAACGGCATGTTATACTTGTTGGTCTTATAGGTGCAATCTATGAACAAAATCTGGTAAAAATACTGTGCCAAATCCATCATCCTAGGATGGGCAAGAAAAATATGAGTCACTTTGTCGCCCGGACCCACCCTTGTTTGCATGGCGTAGTTAAGTTTTTCTGCCAACCACTCTGATTGTTGCATAATTAATCTACCATCCCATTCAGTTTTCTTGATCGTTGCTTAGGCAGCGTAGATTGTGGAAAGAATAGACAAGTTTGTCTTATCTTCTGCCCTTATGGCATTTAGGATCTGAAGGGGCCTACATCGCTTCATCTGCCGGACCTTTTCCATTTCATGTGCTTTCAATATGGCATATGCTGGGTGCCCTAAAAGAGTACTAGGTGGAGGATGGTTGTGATGACCATCTGGAATACTATACAACCTCCATAGTAGAGTTTTAGGATGCCTTTTGAAAACAATCCTGAAGGGGCATAGTATCTTCTTCGACGAAGTTTTGTACACCCTCGTCGTCTTCTTCTCATACTTGTAGTTCTTCCCTTTGTGACTTTCTTCCTTATCCCCCGCTCTCTCGCATACCATCTCCATTTGCTTAGAATCAACGTGTTTGCTTTGAACAACTACGCACATCTTATCTTTTGCTGTGGAAATAATCCATTCCTTGACCTCAGCCTTTGTTTTCCACGTCTACATTAAGCAAATAACACGTTCATTATAAAATAATAATTAAATAATTTTCATAAAGATATACATCGACTCGAACAATAAAAACGTACCAAATCGGTCATATAGTCTTGGGAGGTATCAAGACCAATAGTGGAGATGGTTTTAGGTTGAGATCTCTCCCGTACAACCAACTACAGACAAAAGAAAAATATCATTAAACAGTCGTCAATATATTAGATGTTAACATGACGACCCTGTGGTTAATTTTGCTTTACCATGCAAAGGGTCGTCATCTTTTCATTTGTAGAACGACGTCCCTAACAGTCGTCAACCTTTTTTGCAGGTTAAGGACACTAACCGTCGTCAGCTTCATTTTTGCAGCACAACGACTCTTTTTTCGGTACATGGCGACCCTTTTTATACATAGACGACTCTACTTGGACAAATATAAACCATTCTAGTATGTTTTCACCTAGAGTCGTTACTGTATATATATCTAGCTTGACGACTCTGTAAGAAGTTATTGCAGACTTTGAAAATCAACGGTAACTTTGACTAGTAAGAGCAGTTATTGCAGAAGTAACCATTTTTTTATTCAAAAAAAAACTAGCCGTTGGGTACATTTTTGCTATAAATAGACACCGATCTCTTCCAAACTTAGTCACCCATCACTTTCAATCATCCTAAATCAGTCACCAATCACTTTCAAACACTAAAAATGGCTCCAACTCAGCTCAGTCATCTAGAAGATGTTTCTATTATTAGAGCACACACCACTCTCACAAAGCACTCCGTTGAGGAAGCGCAATGGGTGACCAGTAATGAAGACCCAACAAGAGGGCCTTACCTTGGGCATGATCAAACCACCAAGGCTTGGTGGAAACGTGTGTTTAAGATTTTTAAAGCACTAAACGGAAATCGTTATCGGAGGACGCTCCCGCAGATAATGGAAAGGTACGCTTATTTATACAATGAATGCGTATTGCTGAGAAACGAATTGAAAGCTCGTAAGGACGCTATGCCAAATGAAGACTGCATGAGTAGAGTAAGTTTGTGAATCAATAGGCTGTTCATCAAAAATTATTTATTTGGTTATGATTATTCAACAACGCTAACTTATTAAAATAATTATTTTTCCAGTGTTCTTTGGGTCGGACTCAATACGAATTAAGGTACGGCCATGAGTTTTTGCACGAGGACTACTACACTCTCTTGGAGGAAGTTGAATGGCAATTCGCCCAATATAATTAATCTCGTATAGATTAGATTTTCTATCGCAATGTATTGAACAATTTTATGTGTTTTCCTTCTATTTTATTTCATAGTAGATGTATGTTTTTTTTTTCAATTCGATAAAACTAGTTCAACTATCTTTTTCAGTAAATATTCCAAACAAGGGTCGTCATTGTTTATACATAAACAAATGATGACTGTAAAGTTATTTGAAAATCTTTGCCTAGAGTCGTCATTTTTGTACAAACTAATATTAACGACTCTAGATCTCACTAAACATAGAGACTTTTTTAAACTAGAGTCGTCAGCCAATTAACATACATTACAAACGACTCTTGTCAGCTGAAAGAGTCGTCACGGTGTAAATATATCCTGTGACAACCCATGTAGCAGTTAATGTAAATTTTGAATTCACTCAATGTGGTTGAGTCGGGCAACGGTTAAAAATTCAAAAAAATGACTGTTGGGTCATTAATCTCTATAAATAGAGACCCATATCTCACCCCTTCTTCACCAAAACCATAATTCCCAAACTTCATATTCATTCTCATCCAAGAGCAAAAATAAAAGGAAACACCATGACTACTCCCTACACTTCCGAAGAGAATTGCGCCATTGTGAGATCTTGGAAAACAGTCCCAAACCACTTTGAAGATCTAGAAAAAGACATTGATCAAACATCCGATGCTTGGTGGAACCGTGTATTCATCGTTTTTGTGGCGTTAGACGGAAATTGCAACTCAAGGTCTTTGAAACTAGTCAAGGAACGGTTCGAGGAGATATTCAAAGAATCTCAAGCTTTCAAAAGAGAAATGAATGCCGTAAGGGAAGCTGATAGACGCATTTATGTGTCTATTTTCATCTCGATTTTCTATATTGTTAATACCCGTTTTTGTTCTTATTATGGTGTTTTATGTGTTTGTAGATATTTTTGGGCAATAAACGTTTTTGGAGAAATCGGCTCGATAAGTTGTACCCGGAGGACACCTACTATTCGGACTTTCGGTTTGGATAAGGGGCATCCAGTTGATAAGGGGTGACCACCTGCTGTTCGCACCCCTGGCTTGGATAGGGGCACTCCATCCCCTAGCTTTTGAACCAATGGTTTTGGCGGGAAAGTGAACTTTCACCTGCGAATTTTCCTGGCAGGATTATGGACGTGATTTTAAGGGATTCAATCACTAAGTGTGATTGTGCTGGACTTGTATGAGATGAACAGAGTTAGCATGGATATTATATTCAACGAAATTGGGCTGGATCATCGAGACGACACAAAACAGGGGCATAAACTTTCTCGGTTCTTCGGGCGAGAATTTGAACGAGATTATATGGGAGATTTTCATGGAAATTGGTTGGAATGATCCTGTTACACTAAAACAGGAATGGTATGTGAGTTTAAATCGGAAAATAATCAAGTTTCCATAGTCGTCTCATCAAAAAAGGGAAAGACCGAAAAGAGAGAAGTTATTGTACTATTATTGGCAGTTGCGTACGGAAAGAATTAGATAAGATATTTCTGAATATTTGGTTTCACTTTTCCGAGAGAAGTTGGATTAAAACAGGGAGACGCGTGAGATTAAAAAGGAGAAAAATCCAAGACTTGCAGGGAAGAAAAGAAGATATATTCGGGAAGATTTATAGCCCTGAGGTATATAAATAGGCCTGGATGAAGTCACGGAAAGGGAGTCGAGACCTTGGGGGATATTTCTGGGTAGTTGCAGAGAAGAAACAAAGCTTGCAGAGACGTGAACATTAGCAGCAGGTGGAGGAGAAGAAGAAGAAGAAGAAGAAGAAGAAAAGACGCAAAGTCTGTCGCAGAGGACTATGGCAAAACTACTGCAGAAAAGAAGTATCGTTTAAAAGGCAATCTTATGTCTTCTGTAACAGTCTTTTTGTAACGCCTCTTCAGCGTTGCAAACTGCCTGAGTTATTAGCTTTCTCTTGTTTTTCACACTTTTGAGCTATGAACACCTATTTTGAGCACGTGATTAATATGAGGAGATAAACCCCACTGCTGAGGCGACGGAGGAAGCCATTTTTCCAATATTTATGTGGTAATCTCTATTTTTAATGATTTTTGCAATTTCTTTTATGATTATTTGCATTGAACCGAAATCGAATATATGATTCTGATTAAGTGGTTGTGTTCTCATCAATTGATGGGTCATGCTTAGGTTAAGTCTTTTGATGGTCCATGCTTTCGATTTACAACTATTGTTTTGAGAATCTACTTGTCTAGGCAAAAAAATTAGAATCACTTTAAACGTAAAGAGTTGCATGGATATTGATTAGATTAAATCACATAAAAATTGGTGATTGGTGGAATCCTGAGTCTCAGTGCTTTTTATAATCTTGATAATGACAACTTCTTAAGTTTTCTATTTTAATTTGAGTCTAAAATCGAGTCTACACAAGTCCGAGTTGAACGAACTTTACTTATCACTTGAAAAACTACATCAATTTTTGGCGCCGCCGACGCGGACTTGTATTTAGGTTTAGGTTTTAGGTTTATTGTATTTTTAGGTTTTGTATTTTTATTATTTTATTTTTTTAGATTTTTTGTTCTATTTTAAGTCTTTGGTATTTCTGTTTTTGTTGTGCAGGATTGACTCGAAGCTATAAGTGGAAAGTTGGACTTGCCAAAAAAAGGAGAAACCAGAGATATTATTTTGGACTTTTATTTATTAGTTTCTTTATTTTCTTTTGGACTTGTAATTTTCTTTTATTTGGTTGCTTATTTATTTTTATTTATTATACAAAAAAACACAGTTGCACACACCAATTGCATCCCTCATCAGATCACCGAGTTTAGGAAAACTCGTGGTAACCCAAGCTTACCTAAATTTGTGAACACGTGCCTTGGGCCTTTTGGGAGTTACCAGCTGAAAGTCCACAAACCTCAGCCTCGTACCTTTGGGTATATTTTGTTGTGGTAACCCAAGCTTACCTAAATTAGTGAGCCCGACATTTGCATGTGCACATATTTTTGTTGAATTCTTGTGTATGCCTGAACGTAAAAGAGTCGCCCTAGGTAGATTTGTTAAAGAGAAACCTAGTAGTTCTAAGCGTCTCAATTACCTCAATTTAGAAAGTCCGATTTTTGAAGAGTTCGTTTTTGAACGTCCGTTTGAGGAGACAATCCCTAATATTCCGATAGTGCCAGAAATGGCAACTTTGAAAGCTTTGTTGAACCCGACTAGGACTACTCGTCCCTCGTGTATCAGGTTAGCTGAAACAGAAGCAAATTATGAACTTAAACATGGAACCTTACAGCTGCTCCCAATCTTCTTAGGGAAAGAAAATGAAAACCCCTATCTCCATGTTAGGGACTTTGAGGAAATTTGTAGTACCTAAAGATTAGAAACCTTGATGATGATGCTTTGAAACTTAGGTTATTCCCTTTTTCCTTGAAAGATAAAGCTAAATCGTGGCTATATTGTTTGGCTTCTGGTTCAATTGAAACATATGAACAACTTACATCTGCCTTTTTGAACAAGTTTTTCCCTAGGCACAAAACATCATCTATTAGGACGCAAATTTGCATGTTTTCTCAACAAGAGGGAGAATCTTTGTATAGGTATTTGGAAAGGTTCAATGATCTATTAGCCCAATGTCCTCATCATGGTTTAGAAAAGGTTAGGTTAGTTCATATCCTTTATGAGGGTTTAGATTATCCCACTACAACCACGGTAGAATCTATGTATGCGGGTGGGTTTGAAAACCAAACTTGATTGATGATGCGATGACATATTTGAGTGAAATCTCCGAAAAGACCCAGCAATGGAAAATAGTAGGGAACCCAAGAAAACAATTCTTCTAGGAAGAGGAAACGTTAATAGGCTAGAAGGAGGCTTTGAATCAGATGCCAAAATTGCAGCAATAGCTAAAAGGTTAGAAGATTTAGAATTGGGTCACACTAGTGGTAGAGTGGAGCCTTTTTTGGGAAGGCCAGCATAATGAAGAGCAAGCCAATGTTCTGTATAATAACACTAGATTCGACAACCGTTAGAAATTTGACCCATATTCAGAAACCTATAATCTTGGTTGGAAAAATCATCCGAACCTTTCGTGGTCTAAGGGCGAGTCAAGGTCGACTTAGTAATTTGAATGTTCCCCCAGGTTTTGGTTATAATAAGAACTCTCCAGGTAAAGCTCAGTTTCAGAACCCTTCAGAGAATAAAATGACTAGCTTAGAGGAATCTCTTAGTATATTAAGAAAGAGGCAGGATATGTTAGCACAGAGCCAGAAAATGTTAGTAAAGAGCCAAGTTAGTTTTGAACAGGAAACCAAGCGAGAACTTTCAAACTAATGCTCAGACTCTTGCTAAGTTATAACTTCAAATAGGTCAAATAGCTAAGACTTTAAGTGAAATAGATAACGGAAGGTTCCCTAGTCAAACTAATCCCAACCCTAGAGGAGTTCATGAAATAGGTGCAAAACCATTACAACAGTTGAATTCAATTAGAACCCTTAGGAGTGGTAGAGTAGTAGACAATCAGGTAACCATGCCCGATAGTGAGCATACTTTAGTTCACCCCTCAGGACCATCCATAGCTGAGGGGGTGATGTTGTAGTAAGAAGGGTTATCGTTCAGTCGGACTTGATGAGATTGATTTTAAGAATTAATAAAAGAAAAATATATACAAATATTGTCACAGGATGAAGAGATGTCTTTGGGACTCGGGATTCGACAAACTCATAACAAAAGGTTCAAATATTAATTCTTTTAACAATTATCGCTCAACAAATAAAAACATGGACTCTTATTTTTGCCAAGATAGATTCTCAAAAGATTGGTTGTAAATCCTAAGCATGATGTATCAAAACATTTAAGCTAAGCATACCTCATCAAATTAAATGACAACCAATTAATTCAAATCATATTTCAATTAAAATTAATGCAAAAGTATTAAAAAAAGTATTAAATAATTGTACCCATGTATGAAATTCGTCTTCCTCCGTCGTCCCAGTAATGGGTCTAGCTCATCATGTTGGAAACACGCTCAAAAGTTGATTTCATTGCTCAAAAATGGTTCACAAATGATGAAATGGGAGAAAATAATTAAAACCGGGTGTTTGCAACGCTTATAATTGTTGCAAACACTATTACAGAGAACGATAAGGATGAACTGTGGCTGTTGTTGTAGCTCTGCGACCCACGGTAGGCAGTCGTTGTCACTTTTGAAGAACGACGGTCTTTGGCTGTCTGTTCTTCGTGTTCTTCAGCAGCAGAACTGTTTCCTCTGCAACTTTGATTTTCTTGATTCTCTTGTCTCTGTTCTATCCCCTCTCCCTCCATAACCTTCTCTGAACCTCCTACTCGCTTTATATACCCATCATCCCCAAAATCCCTCGTTATAAATGTTTGAAATCTTTGCCATCAAGAGATTATTCTCGGAATATTTCTCCTTTAATTCTTACCATGTTACGGGATTTGATTCTCTTTCAAACCGCGTCTGTGGCGGAGTAAACACATTCCAATCTCGTGTTTGAACAAGTCCAGGGGAAGAAATAACACGCGTCTTTCCAAATATAATCGGATAAATCCGAGAAAACTATACTTCACGCTGTTTCCGTGTGTTTGCACGTTTCTTCCATTTTCACGTTTCTAAGCCATACACCACTCCTGTTTCGACTAAACAGGATTATTCCAACTCATTCCTCCTAAAAATTCTCAACGGAACTTGTCAAAAATCGAAACAGGGGATACGAGTTTAACTGCATTTTCAAAACCGTGTTTCCCGCCAAAATCTGTTTATCCGTGAAGAAGAAAGGGTTGCCCCCTATCCAGAGTAGGGGTGCGACTAGCATGTGCTAACTGAAATGCCCCTTATAAATTAAGGTGCCCCTTATCCAAAGGCGAGAGTCCGAATAACACGTGTCTTCCGGAGGTGCTCCGAGCAACTTTTCGAGCCGAATTTTCCAACAATATTTATTTCCAAAAAATACCTACAAACACACAAAACACCATAATAAGGACGAAAAAGAGTACTGACAATACGAAACATCAAGGACAAATTAGACACATAAATGCGTCTATCAAATACCCCCAAACTTATTATTTGCTAGTCCTCGAGCAAAACTAATAATAAAATGATTACACTAAGAATGTGCAACAAGCCGTTAAACCGCTAGGTGGCCCTAGTGGCGGAGTGTCGTCTCCCGGAGGGTTTACCGGTGTGTACCCACAAAACCTTTACTCCGGACCCTAGCTATCTACGCGAGAACCTTGGAAGGCACTAAAGAATCTCCTTGGTTGGCATACTTATTGACTACGGGAGGAAGTACCACGATGCGAAATTCCAATTGTTGTACACGAGTTTGCACTCAAGCATACTAAAATTCATATAAAGTGACAGAGCTCTACTCGGATAGTTTTACTGGACATCATAAATCGAGTCAACCAATCACATGGATAGATTAAGAAGATGGATGTAGAAAACGTGGATGATGTTGACTAAGGTGAACCTATCCTAATGGACTGAGATACTTTGAGTGCGGACTAATATCAACACACTTTGGCATATACAAGGGAACCCGAGGTCGATAATCCTAACTCTAGGTCAACTCACCTGGCATATACAAGGGTACCGTGGTCGACTTTATTGTATTTATTAGGTTGGTCTAGTGGTCCTGTTTTTTTTTTTTTTTTTTTTTTGGTATCTCAGTCCCTCTATTTCACCCTAGCAATGGTAAAAACACAAAGAAAAAGAAGTGATCAGGATTCTTTCGATGTTTCCATCACGAGGATATGGCGAAACTACCATGTTTTCTTTCCTAACACCTGGGCTCTGTGCTTTTATGAATAGACTCTTCTAGATGTTTCCATCTAATCAGATTGGTTCCTCAACTCCTACAACCAAAATGTTTCCATCCACTTAGATTGGTTAGTGCCGACCTTAATAAACATAAATTTCTAGGCTCTGGAGTTTATTTATTAATACTGCAACTAAAAGGTTTCTCCCATACCCCCAAACTTAAATCTAACATTGTCCTCAATGTTCTAAAGATGAAATTAAAAACATGAACAAGGAGAAATCTGTTACCATTTGAAGCAAAAGAGATAAGGAAAGATATTACCATGTCGCATGAATATTGGGTTACCTCCCAAGAAGTGCTAAGTTTAAAGTCTTCAGCCAGACATTGGAAAGGATTAGTCACCTCGAAGAATCATATAACAATAGCCAATAATCTGGGGTCATCTGGATCAAAAAGTGCTAACCACAAGAAGAGGAGACGCAACGAGACCGGAAGATATCCAACACACCCTTATCTATTTTTTTTGTTAAGACAACTACATCTAGTTGTGGTTCGGGTTCGAGCTCTATAAAAGGGTCTAGATAAAAAGTTTTCATCGGTTGGATTTCCTCAAAGGAAGGATCCGAAGATCGAGGTTCTAGAGTCCTGGAAATACTCAACTAAGAACTTAGAAGCACATAAAAATAACCCGAATAATCGGGGATCCTCTAAGTCAATCGGTTTTGACTTACACACCACCACAATAAGATTGGTGGTCTTCCTTAAGAAAATGTGTCGACCTAATATCCTAAAGTAATTAGGTTTAGTCTCAAAACTTAATAATTGACACTTCAAAACTTATACGTTCCCACAATTGGAAGGAAGGTTTTTGGTGGGAAAACAAAGTCAATCGTGGTATCATAGCCTGGGTTAACCACATCAACCAGAGGATGGGTTTCTAACAACTGAACTTCTTTATGGACATCACTAGGCTCAGGAAAACGTGTATGAAGATAATCTTGTAAAATGGTTGAGGCACAAATGTCAAGTCCCAAGTGAGGGATCTCTGTAAGAGCTAAAGGTAAGGCACAAGAAGAATGATAATCACCCCCAAACTTAGAGTTTTGGGTGTCTCTAGATAGACTAGCTACAATTTCCCTAATTTCTAGATCATCGGAATCCACGAAAATGGTCAATTGATTCTTCTAGGTTATACTCAGGTGATGCATCCTCACTCATATTTAAAAGCTCTACGAGTTCATCTGCTTCGTCTAAAACTATTATTTCTAAATCGTTAGACTTTAAAACAATATTCTCAGAATAAACTCGTTCCTCAAAAGTATCATCGGCTTCGTAAAAAGGAAATTCTACATCGTCTAAAACAATATCTCTAGTCAAATCCTCGTCCTTTTGAATAGGTGAATAATTATTAAAATTATTTGGATTTGAACTAGAAATAATATTATCATTATAAAGCTCAATAGGAGTAACAAATTCCTGATCACTATGCCTAAAAACTTCAGATTCTTCATCAACACTTTCCACATCATGATCATCCCTATAATAACATGAAAATGATCGAACCTCATCTAAACAAGTAGTGTTACCAATTCTAACCTCGTCATCTTGATTATGCGAATAACTATCTTCATTCTCAAGGGTATTATTGGATACACTATATTGGAAATTCCAGTTATTTCGCGCAATACTTTCGTTCGTCTCTAACTCAAGTCTACGTGTTGACTCAGCTATCCTCTCAAGGGTCACTTCCAAAGAAAGTTCCCTTAGTGTTGGATCTAAGTTTCGAGTTAATCTATTGAGGATGTCTTCTAAAGAAGATTCAGTCATTGTTGCGATCCTTTCGTCCATAACTACGTTATTCACCTCGGCTAACTTATATGTCGTTTTAGCTAAATCCACAGAGGACTCTTCTAAAGAAGGAGTAGGAACAGAAGGATCATAAAAAGGACTACTTTTCAAAAGTTTGATTGTATCCTCTAGAGACGAAGAACTAGTACTATAATCTTCTTTCTCGAATGACCGATGCTCATGTGGATAGTAATTGGGCTCACCATGGTATGACCCATAACCTTCAAAAGATTGGCGTTCCCAACCACTATTCACACTATGGTCATAAAAAGAGTAATGTCCATATTGTTCGGTTGGATAATCATTGTATTGGTCTGTTATAATACCAGTTTGACATCCTAACTGCAAGGGAATTCTACACAAACACAAACAAGGCTGACTCGACCACAAACCTACTAATTTCTAGCAAACAAAAAGCATGATGGCTCCACTTAGATTGTTTCTAGACCAGCTTCTAATCCTTCGAAAGGGAATTCGTTACAATTTAAGCAAACCCTTCTGGAATCAATCCGAGTTGAAGTAAGTTGAATAGAGGCGAGGGAAGCTGCGTGGAGCTTTGATACCCAAGGCCTCACCGCATTACAAGGCGGCACAGTCACGCATTCAACTCACGAAAACCATCATGAACTTGATATGCTTAAAGAGTAACCAATATTTTTCGAATGACTTTCCTATTAAGCTCGTTACCCTATCGGTCTCGTTCTAGTCGCATTTTAAGCTTAGGTTCGCGTTTGGTATCGTTTTCCTAAGGCGGGCAAGAAGAGAACGGTGATGAAATCCGAACCCTTATCTTGTATGGTCGGTCCTTGCCCTTTACTAGGAAATTAAAGCGGCCGTATTCAAGACCTCAACATATATGCATACAAAATCATCCGAGTAAACCCGCCGACGGGGGATTCACGGGTGTTTAGAATTCTTACCTCCGTTCCGGACGGGGGGATGAACCGTTGAAGTCGACTCGGGCCACGACTCCTATGTCAATGTACGAACCCGGGGCCGAGACGAGTGTCGTAACTGTCGTCCTTCCCTGTGCAGTTTATATTTAATTTAACCCTTCCTTAGGGTTATTTTAAAAACAATTGTCCAAAAGTCCAAAAATAAAGTCTAAAAAGTGTCCAAAAATAAAAAAAAATTACAACAATGAAACCCTATTTACAGTTTCTAAAAATAAAAAGAAATAAAGTCTAAATAAAATAAATATGTACAAAATCTTCTTCACTCCTTGGAGTCCTCTTTTCTTTCCTTCTTTGGCGATGCTTTCCTTTTATAGCACTTTTTATTTCCTTGTAGCTTCGCTTCAAATCTGAAAAGAATCAAAAAAATACCAAAGGCGTAAAAGAGAACAAAAATGATAAAAATAAAAATAAAACCTAAAAACAAATCTATACACAAGTCCGCGTCGGCGGCGCCAAAAATTGATGGTTATTTTCAATGATGTTGTAGTAAGAAGGGTTATCGTTCACTCGGACTTGATGAGATTGATTTTAAGAATTAATAAAAGAAAATAAAAGAAAAATATATACAAATATTGTCACATGATGAAGAGATGTGCTGGGACTCAGGATTCGGCCAAACTCATAACAAAAGGTTCAAATATTAATTCTTTTAACAATTATCGCTCAAAAAATAAAAACATGGACTCTTATTTTTGCCAAGATAGATTCTCAAAAGATTGGTTGTAAATCCTAAGCATGATGTATCAAAACATTTAAGCTAAGCATACCTCATCAAATTAAATGACAACCAATTAATTCAAATCATATTTCAATTAAAATTAATGCAAAAGTCTTAAAAAAAGAATTTAATAATTGTACCCATGTATGAAATTCGTCTTCCTCCGTCTTCCCAGTAATGGGTCTAGCTCATCATGTTGGAAACACGCTCAAAAGTTGATTTCATTGCTCAAAAATGGTTCACAAATGATGAAATGGGAGAAAATAATTAAAACCGGGTGTTTGCAACGCTTATAATTGTTGCAAACACTGTTACAGAGAACGATAAGGATGAACTGTGGCTGTTGTTGTAGCTCTGCGACCCACGGTAGGCAGTCGTTGTCACTTTTGAAGAACGACGGTCTTTGGCTGTCTGTTCTTCGTGTTCTTCAGCAGCAGAACTGTTTTCTCTGCAACTTTGATTTTCTTGATTCTCTTGTCTCTGTTCTAGCCCCTCTCCCTCCATAACCTTGTCTGAACCTCCTACTCGCTTTATATACCCATCATCCCCAAAATCCCTCGTTATAAATGTTTGAAATCTTTGCCATCAAGAGATTATTCTCGGAATATTTCTCCTTTAATTCTTACCATGTTACGGGATTTGATTCTCTTTCAGGCGTCTGTGGCAGGTAAACACACTCCAATCTCGTGTTTGAACAAGTCCAAGGAAGAAATAACACGCGGTCTTTCCAAATATAATCGGATAAATCCGAGAAAACTATACTTCACGCTGTTTCCGTGTGTTTGCACGTTTCTTCCATTTTCACGTTTCTAAGCCATACACCACTCCTGTTTCGACTAAACAGGATTATTCCAACTCATTCCTCCTAAAAAATCTCAACGGAACTTGTCAAAAATCGAAACAGGGGATACGAGTTTAAGCGCATTTTCAAAACCGTGTTTCCTTCAAAATACATTTATCCGTGAAGAAGAAAGGGTTGCCCCCTATCCGGAGTAGGGTGCGACTAGCATGTGCTAAGCTTGAAATTCCCCTTATAAATTAAGGTGCCCCTTATCCAAAGGCGAGAGTCCGAATAACACGTGTCTTCCGGAGGTGCTCCGAGCAACTTTTCGAGTCGAATTTTCCAACAATATTTATTTCCAAAAAATACCTACAAACACACAAAACACCATAATAAGGACGAAAATGAGTACTGACAATACGAAACATCGAGGACAAATTAGACACATAAATGCGTCTATCAAATACCCCCAAACTTATTATTTGCTAGTCCTCGAGCAAAACTAATAATAAAATGATTACACTAAGTACGTGCAGCAAGCCGTTAAACCGCTAGGTGGCCTAGTGGCGGAGTGTCGTCTCTCGGAGGGTTTACGAGAGGTGTACCCACAAAACCTTTACTCCAGGACCCTAGCTATCTACGAACCTTGGAAGGCACTAAAGAATCTCCTTGGTTGGCATACTTATTGACTACGGGAGGAAGTACCACTGATCGAAATTCCAATTCTTGTACACGAGTTTGCACTCAAGCATACTAAAATTCATATAAAGTGACAGAGCTCTACTCGGATAGTTTCCTGGACATCATAAACCGAGTCAACCAATCACATGGATAGATTAAGAAGATGGATGTAGAAAAACGTGGATGATGTTGACTAAGGTGAACCTATCCTAATGGATGAGATACTTTGTCTGCGGACTAATATCAACACACCGGCATATACAAGGGAACCGAGGGTCGATAATCCTAACTCTAGGTCAACTCAGTTTGCATATACAAGGGTACCAGTGGTCGACTTTATTGTATTTATTCCGGTTGGTCTAGTGGTCCAGTTTATTTTATTTATTTTTTTGGTATCTCAGTCACTCTATTTCACCCTAGCAATGGTAAAAACACAAAGAAAAATAAGTGATCAAGATTGTTTCGATGTTTCCATCACGAGGATATGGCGAAACTACCATGTTTTCTTTTCTAACACCTGAGCTCTGTGCTTTTATGAATAGACTCTTCTAGATGTTTCCATCTAATCAGATTGGTTCCTCAACTCCTACAACCAAAATGTTTCCATCCACTTAGATTGGTTAGTGCCGACCTTAATAAACATAAATTTCTAGGCTCTGGAGTTTATTTATTAATACTGCAACTAAAAGTTTCTCCCATACCCCCAAACTTAAATCTAACATTGTCCTCAATGTTCTAAAGAAATTAAAAACATGAACAAGGAGAAACTGTTACCATTGAAGCAAAAGAGATAAGGAAAGATATTAACATGTCGTATGAATATTGGGTTACCTCCCAAGAAGTGCTAAGTTTAAAGTCTTCAGCCAGACATTGGAAAGGATTAGTCACCTCGAAGAATCATATAGCAATAGCCGGAATAACTGCGGGTCATCTGGATCAAAAAGTGCTAACCACAAGAAGAGGAGACTGCAACAGACCGGGAAGATATCCAACACACCCTTATCTATTTTTTTGTTTAAGACAACTACATCTAGTTGTGGTTCGGGTTCGGAGCTCTATAAAAGGGTCTAGATAAAAGTTTTCATCGATTTGGATTTCCTCAAAGGAAGGATCCTGAAGATCAGGTTCTAGAGTCTGGAAATACTCAACTAAGAACTTAGAAGCACATAAAAATAACCTGAATAAATGGGGATCCTCTAAGTCAATCAGTTTTGACTTACACAGCTGACCACAATAAGATTGGTGGTCTTCCTTAAGCAAATGTGTCGACCCTAATATCCTAAAGTAATTAGGTTTAGTCTCAAAACTTAATAATTGACACTTCTGAAACTTATACGTTCCCACAATTGGAAGGAAGGTTTTTGGTGGGAAAACAAAGTCAATCGTGGTATCATAGCCTGGGTTAACCACATCAACCAGAGGATGGGTTTCTAACAACTGAACTTCTTTATGGACATCACTAGGCTCAGGAAAACGTGTATGAAGATAATCTTGTAAAATGGTTGAGGCACAAATGTCAAGTCCCAAGTGAGGGATCTCTGTAAGAGCTAAAGGTAAGGCACAAGAAGAATGATAATCACCCCCAAACTTAGAGTTTTGGGTGTCTCTAGATAGACTAGCTACAATTTCCCTAATTTCTAGATCATCGGAATCCTGAAAATGGTCAATTGATTCTTCTAGGTTATACTCAGGTGATGCATCCTCACTCATATTTAAAAGCTCTACGAGTTCATCTTCTTCGTCTAAAACTATTATTTCTAAATCGTTAGACTCTAAAACAATAATTTCAGAATAAACTCGTTCCTCAAAAGTATCATCGGCTTCGTAAAAAGGAAATTCTACATCGTCTAAAACAGTATCTCTAGTCAAATCCTCGTCCTTTTGAATAGGTGAATAATTATTAAAATTATTTGGATTTGAACTAGAAATAATATTATCATTATAAAGCTCAATAGGAGTAACAAATTCCTGATCACTATGCCTAAAAACTTCAGATTCTTCATCAACACTTTCCACATCATGATCATCCCTATAATAACATGAAAATGATCGAACCTCATCTAAACAAGTAGTGTTACCAATTCTAACCTCGTCATCTTGATTATGCGAATAACTATCTTCATTCTCAAGGGTATTATTGGATACACTATATTGGAAATTCCAGTTATTTCGCGCAATACTTTCGTTCGTCTCTAACTAAAGTCTACCTGTCGACTCAGCTATCCTCTCAAGGGTCTCTTCCAAAGAAAGTTCCCTTAGTGTTGGATCTAAGTTTTGAGTTAATCTATTGAGGATGTCTTCTAAAGAAGATTCAGTCATTGTTGCAGTCCTTTCGTCCATAACTATGTTATTCACCTCAGCTAACTTATATATCGTTTTAGCTAAATCCCTGAGGGACTCTTCTAAAGAAGGAGTAGGAACAAAAGGATCATAAAAAGGACTACTTTTCAAAAGTTTGATTGTATCCTCTAGAGACGAAGAACTAGTACTATAATCTTCTTGCTCGAATGACCGATGCTCATGTGGATAGTAATTGGGCTCACCATGGTATGACCCATAACCTTTAAAAGATTGGCGTTCCCAACCACTATTCACACTATGGTCATAAAAATAGTAATGTCCATATTGTTCAGTTGGATAATCATTGTATTGGTTGTTGTAATACCAGTTTGACATCCTAACTGCAAGGGAATTCTACACAAACACAAACAAGGCTGACTCGACCACAACAAACCTCACGATTTCTAGCAAACAAAAAGCATGATGGCTCCACTTAGATTGTTTCTAGACCGGCTTCTAATCCTTCGAAAGGGAATTCGTTACAATTTAAGCAGACCCTTCTGGAATCAATCCGAGTTGAAGTAAGTTGAATAGAGGCGAGGGAAGCTGCGTGGAGCTTTGATACCCAAGGCCTCACCGCATTACAAGGCGGCACGATCCACGCATTCAACTCACGAAACCATCATGAACTTCAAGTATGCTTAAAGAGTAACCAATATTTTTCGAATGACTTTCCTATTAAGCTCGTTACCCTATCGGTCTCGTTCTAGTCAGTATTTTAAGCTTAGGTTCGCGTTTGGTATCGTTTTCCTAAGGCGGGCAAGAAGAGAACAGTGATGAAATCCGAACCCTTATCTTGTATGGTCAGTCCTTGCCCTTTACTAGTAAATTAAAGCAAATAGTATTCAAGACCTCAACATATATGCATACAAAATCATCCGAAGAAACCCTTCTGACGGGGATTCGCGGGTGTTTAGAATTCTTACCTCTCGTTCCGGACGGGGGATGAACCGTTGAAGTCGACTCGGGCCACTGACTCCTATGTCAATGTACGAACCCGAGGGGCCGAGACAGTATCGTAACTGTCGTCCTTCCCTGGGCAGTTTATATTTAATTTAACCCTTCCTTAGGGTTATTTTAAAAAAAATTGTCCAAAAGTCCAAAAATAAAGTCCAAAAAGTGTCCAAAAATAAAAAGAAAAATTACAACAATGAAACCCTATTTACAGTTTCTAAAAATAAAAATAAATAAAGTCTAAATAAAATAAATATGTACAAAATCTTCTTCACTCCTTGGACTCCTCTTTTCTTTCCTTCTTTGGCGATGCTTTCCTTTTATAGCACTTTTTATTTCCTTGTAGCTTCGTTCCAAATCTGAAAAGAATCAAAAAAAATACCAAAGGCGTAAAAGAGAACAAAAATGATAAAAAAAAAAAAAAAAACCTAAAAACAAATCTATACACAAGTCCGCGTCGGCGCCGCCAAAAATTGATGGTTATTTTCAATGATGTTGTAGTAAGAAGGGTTATCGTTCACTCGGACTTGATGAGATTGATTTTAAGAATTAATAAAAGAAAATAAAAGAAAAATATATACAAATATTGTCACAGGATGAAGAGATGTCTTTGGGACTCAGGATTCGGCCAAACTCATAACAAAAGGTTCAAATATTAATTCTTTTAACAATTATCGCTCAACAAATAAAAACATGGACTCTTATTTTTGCCAAGATAGTTTCTCAAAAGATTGGTTGTAAATCCTAAGCATGATGTATCAAAACATTTAAGCTAAGCATACCTCATCAAATTAAATGACAACCAATTAATTCAAATCATATTTCAATTAAAATTAATGCAAAAGTCTTAAAAAAGAATTAAATAATTGTACCCATGTATGAAATTCGTCTTCCTCCGTCGTCCCGAGTAATGGGTCTAGCTCATCATGTTGGAAACACGCTCAAAAGTTGATTTCATTGCTCAAAAATGGTTCACAAATGATGAAATGGGAGAAAATAATTAAAATCGGGTGTTTGCAACGCTTATAATTGTTGCAAACAACATCACGGAGAACGATAAGGATGAACTGTGGCTGTTGTTGCTCTGCGACCCACGGTAGGCGATCGTTGTCACTTTGTTGAAGAACGACGGTCTTTGGGCTGTCATTCTTCGTGTTCTTCAGCCCAGAATCTGTTTCCTCTGCAACTTTGATTTTCTTGATTCTCTTGTCTCTCATTCTAGCCCCTCTCCTCCATAACCTTCTATGAACCTCCTACTCGCTTTATATACCCATCATCCCCAAAATCCCTCGTTATAAATGTTTGAAATCTTTGCCATCAAGAGATTATTCTCGGAATATTTCTCCTTTAATTCTTACCATGTTACGGGATTTGATTCTCTTTCAGGCGTCTGTGGCAGGTAAACACACTCTAATCTCGTGTTTGAACAAGTCCAGGGAAGAAATAACACGCGGTCTTTCCAAATATAATCGGATAAATCCGAGAAAACTATACTTCACGTTGTTTCCGTGTGTTTGCACGTTTCTTCCCTTTTCACGTTTCTAAGCCATACACCACTCCTGTTTCGACTAAACAGGATTATTCCAACTCATTCCTCCAAAAAAATCTCAACGGAACTTGTCAAAAATCGAAACAGGTGCTAACTGAAATGCCCCTTATAAATTAAGGTGCCCCTTATCCAAAAGCGAGATTCCGAATAACACGTGTCTTCCGGAGGTGCTCCGAGCAACTTTTCGAGCCGAATTTTCCAACAATATTTATTTCCAAAAAATACATACAAACACACAAAACACCATAATAAGGACGAAAACGAGTACTGACAATACGAAACATTGAGGACAAATTAGACACATAAATGCGTCTATCAGGGGACTGATAAAATCTCTGATGATGCCAATTCGGTTCCTGAGAGGCCCTATTTTATTCCTAGAGCCCCATTTCCCCAGCTATTAGTACCAACAAAGAGTGAATCCAATTTTAATGACATAATGGAGGTTTTTAAGAAAGTTACCATAAACCTTCCATTACTAGAAGCAATTAGGCAACCTGTCGGCTTATGCCAAGTTCCTTAAGGATATGTGTACGCTGTGGCGAAAGCTTAAAAAGCCTTTTTAGCTAGTCATGTAAGTTCGATCATTCAGAACACCACAACTCATAAGTATAAATACCCAGGTGCCCCTACCATTGCTTGAACGATAGGAAAACACAGGGTAGAGAAAGCTTTACTGGACTTAGGAGCTAGTGTGAACTTCTTTGCCGTACCATGTGTACTTACATCTGCAAGGACTTGGTGAATTGAAACCTACCAAGATAACACCTGCAGTTAGGCGTAGGTGCATTAAAATTCCTCGTGGTGTGATAGAGGATGTTCTTATTGAGGTCGACAAGTTTATTTATCCTGTGGATTTCGTAGTCCTAGATACACAACTGTCACGACCTAGAGAATCAAATACCTGTAATTTTCGGTCGCCCATTTTAGCCACGTCTAATCTTTGTTATCAATTGTAGGACAGGACTTATGAACTTATCCTTTGGTAATATGACCACTGAACTAAATGTCTTTAATGTTACTAGACAACCTTCTGATGATTTAGAGGAAGTGAATATGATTAGCACTTTAGTTCTAGTTCAGGACAATTGGGACGACAATTTTTTTGGTGATTCTTTGGATGAATTTGATGAGACAATTATCTTAGGTCAGATAGATGGCCATACTTTAGACCTAGAAGAAGCTCTCGAACATTTTAAGGACTCTACAGACCCAGAAATTAAGGCAATAGTGTTAGGTCTTTCTAAGAGTAGTGATGAACCTAAGTTTGAGGGTAGAGAATTAGAAGAAGCTTTTGAGTATTTTAAATACTCGAGGATCCTAAATTCAAGCTATATTTAAAGGTCTTACGGAGAGTAGTGATTACCCTAAGATTGGGGGTAGTGATCGTCAAGTATCCTCATTGGAAGTCCCTAACTTGGGACTCGAGCCCGATGTGCACGAGGTATTACACGAGTCTCTTCCGACTCCACAACCCGATCCTCCTGATACTATCCAGGAGGAAATCCAGCTATTTGAGACTCGTTATTTGGGTAAATCCGTTTATCAAGACACTCATATGAAGCCCAAGTGGGCACCACAGAAAAACCCAGTTGTCTTGTAAGAAAACTTGGATGAGGATGTGCCCTGTCTGTTCATTTTTCTGATTTGGTGCAGTTGTCTCATAATTGTGGCAGTTTTATTTGAGTTGTTTGACCCACAATTGTTTCGACTATTGATATATGATTTGAAAAGGTAATTAGCCATTTGTGGTATTTAACGTCTGGCTGAAGACTTTAAACTTAGCACTTCTTGGGAGGTAACCCAACATCCATGCGACACGGTAATATATTTCCTTATCTCTTTTGCTTCAACTGGTAACAGTTTCTCCTTGTTCATGCTTTTAATTTTATCTTTAGAACATTGAGGACAATGTTAGATTTAAGTTTGGGGGTATGGGAGAAACTTTTTAGTTGCAATAAATAAACTCCAGAGCCTAGAAATTTATGCTTATTAAGGATGGCACTAACCAATCTAAGTGGATGGAAGCATCTTGGTTGTAGGAATTGAGGAACCAATCTGATTAGATGGAAACATCTAAAGAGTCTATTCATAAAAGCACAGAGCTCAGGTGTTAGAATTAAAGAAAAACATGGTAGTTTCGCCATATCTCGTTGAATCCTTTTCACTTCTATTTTTATTTTGTTTTCTTTAAAATATGTTTCTCTAAGTGATTAGGTGGGGCTCAACTTTGTAGTTGCAGGAAATCCTACACTACACCCCTCACTAGAATATACACAATTAAGTCATTTTAGGATGAATGATTATGATTCCTATTGATTGAATACTTGAATCTTTACAATATGAAATAAAAATGAGTTATAGAATTACAATCACTCTAAAACTTTCTCTCTCCTAATGACTTGCTTAACCATTCAAAAAGAACTCCCCTACAACAGACTTACTCAACCCTTTATATAGGGTAGTACACAGTGGATGACAGCTAAGTGATAGGGTGTAAAATACATCCTATTTATTATCTATTGTTTATGCTTTCTTTGCTATTTTACTTGTGAATTATGTATTTTACGCTTGTTTTGAGTTTTGTAGCTACTTTGGAGTCACACGGAGGAAAAGAAGAAGAAATTACTCAATTTGAGCCAAAAGGGCAAAATTGTCATTTCATGGGTGAACACTATCTGGAGCCTAGCCAAAGTTAAGGGGCAACCCAATTTGAAGGAGTACTAAATACGGACCAGCTGAGGATAAGGGGCTGGATACTTGAGGCTAGCCCTTATCAGAAGTGACCACCTATTATAGGCACCCAGTGTGGGGTGGCTATTGTCCTAATCTGTTGGGCGTTTTAAGTCCTACCCTCATTTAATCTAACCCTAAAATCGAGAGGTATGTCTCTCATTCATCCCGTTCTCTGAAATTGAAGAAAAAAGGAAGAAACAGCCGCTGCTGCTATTGTTTGTCCGAGAGATGTAAAAAGAAATTCAGAGATGAATCTCAAATGGCGACAATGATGCTATGGCGATTGAATCAGAAGGAGGTGGTCTCTGATGTTGGAGAAGAAAGTATGCTAGGGTGAAATCCAGAGATCGATTAGGGTTCGAATTGAGTCTGTGATTGAAGCTCAGGAAGAAATGGAAGCAGCTGTTGTCGAGTGAAGATGGGTGGCTTCTGGGACGTTGTTGATGTCGAGATTAAGGTCTTTGGATAAAAAGAATGAATGGGGTTTCTTTGGTGAATCGGGAGTAGAAAAGCGAGATCGAAACTCGGAAGATCGAGACGAAATTGAATTAGGGTTCGATGTTGCATCCGTGAATCGATTGAGAGAACAGTCGATGAACGAACGGGGAGAATTGATGAAGGCGAAGAGAGATGGGGTTTACGTGAGAATCTCCCATTGCTGTGCTTAGAGAGCTGTTAGTGATGAGATGAAGTTGTTAAAACAAGATGATGTTGCTTCGATTAGTATTGATTGAGCTCGATTATACCGAGAAGAAGAAATTGATGAGAAATCGAGAGATGGGTTAATGGCGAAATTGATTAAAATGGGTTTTGGTGTTGTGTGGGAAACAAAGCAATGAGTTCGGGGAAGATGGTTATTCTTTAATCGATTCGGGGAAGAAGGAGATAGAGCTGCGATGAAAGAAACTCGGGGTTCTTGTTGTGAAACCCATCCGAGGCAGATCGAAAAATGAGTAGAGATTGAGAGAGGTACAAACTCAAATTCATGAATCTTGTTGGGGCTGGCATTGCCGAGTTCAAATGGGTTTTGAGAGCTAACGATAAGGATGGTGATGGTGGTATCTAAGATGGGTTATTCTGCAAGGGGGTTTCCTTCTGAGTCCAATTGGTGTTGTGAATGATACTGCTGGTTTACAGGGAACGATGGATTGAATTGTGAAGAGTGAGGTGCTGCCGAGAAGAATTGAGATGAAAAATGAGAGCCTTCTACTGCTGCTGGTGATCAAATTAGTTGTGTGGAGCAGTATTGAGAAACAAGTGCAGATTATAGAAGAAATTGAAGATGCTGCTTCTGTACAGGGAACGATGGAGCATGACATTAAATGAATGTTAGATGTATGCTAGGATTTGAACAGGGATGGAGCTGAAGAGAGGCCTGACTTTGGCCGGGAAAACACCAGAACAGTCAAGACTCGTCCGGACTCTGGTTCTGGCGAGTCAACTCGGCGATGTCCGATCCAGCCGATCCAGCTCAAATAGAGTAAGACAAGTCACCACCTAGGAGGCACTCATAAGTGACTTCAGTGTATAACTTCCCTCCTTTTGACCCATTGGTGACGGTTGACCCGTTTGGCCAGTTAGTCCTAACGTGGACCGTGACGAATATTCCGTCGAATATACCGGTGACGGTGAATTTTCGGTGCCGGCGGTGACGGATTCCGGTCAAATTCCGGCCATAATACCAGTTTTCCGACGACCAAAATTCCAGAATTTTCTGTGGACTTCTCTCATGGGTGTGAAGACTTGGACTAGGAATTGGATGGAGAATTTGGAAATTGAATTGCTAAAGGAAAAGGGTTCTATTCCTTGGAAGATTTGGAGAATATTGAAGCCTATAAATAGAGAAGTTTTCTACATCTTTTACACACCTCTTTACACACACAACACTTGTGTTTTTGCTTGCTTTTGAAAATTCTTCTTTTTAATTATTTGTGTGAACTTGAAAATTCTCCTTTTAATTATTATTTGTGTGAATTTCAAAAACATGAGTAGCTAATTTTATTATTGATTGAGGATGAATTCCTAGTTCTTAATACATGATTTGAGTTTTGTTTCAATTGTATCTTGAGGTTTTTCACATGATTATCGATTGTTTTTACTAATAGGAATGTTTACACATTCATGATTGATTGATAGATTGTTTAGAGTGCACGCTAAATTGATTTGTTAATTTGATCTAAATCTAGTATAAGTTAGGGAATAAGCAATCGTTCTCGACACTTTACACAAGTAGAAAACACGAGACCTTGCGGAGGGATTCCGTGGAGCGATTGTGTGTAAAAACAACGCTAGAAAGTGGACCAAGCGAACCGAGTTTAACTACTAGTACTAAACCTAAATTCATAGATCTTAATGCATTCGGGGAATTACATCTTGTAAGCGAACCTCAAGGTGGTTCTTTTGAATAGAATCTGATAACTAAGCGGACTTGCTACTCAGTGAAATAAGGGATTTTGGGGCTAGCTAAGCGGACCTGCTATCCTACGGTTGGTGATAATCTGTGACTAATAATAATTAGAAAAGAACATAACTTGATTCATTGTTTTGCAACGAAGAATGATTCCTTGATCTTGTCTCTCTTATTGATTTCAACTTTATCTTTTAATTGCTTTGTTTATTTTCTTTTGCTTTTTACACCCCCCTTTCGTGACAATTTTTACAACTAGAATCTCTTGCTCCTTGTGGGAACGAACTTGCACTAGTCCAGAAGGGGCTATAAATCACGCATGAAATCTGTTATAAAACATGGTTTATAACGGTTTTTTATCTGTTATTCGAACCGTTATTTATTTGGTGTGACTTTTTAAAAATGACAAATAAAGAACGTTATTAAATACGACGTATAAAATTTGTGATTTAAAATCACATGCAGAATCTGATATTAAGTATCACGCTTATTATATGTAGCATTAAATAACGGTTGGTTTATGTCATAAAAAAAATCACGGTTATAATATGTGAAGTATAACAACGGTTGATGCATGTCACTGAAAAACACGGTTCTTACTCGTTATAGTTCGAGGTATTTTCATTAAAAAAGTCACCAATTCTAACAAGATAGTTTCGTCATTTTTTGGCTACTGATTCAGATTTTGGTATTTAGATTCTGACTACTGATTCGGATTTTAATATAAAATCAGTTCAAATTTATATTTGGTGTATCAGAAATTCATCCAAATTATAAAAAAAAAAAAAAACATTAAACAAACTGACTTTCATTAATTAATTTTTTAAAAGAAAAAAATTCAACAAATTGGAAGACATATATCTTAACAACCCAAGTTACATCCTGAAAATTAAAAAAGTAATCAATATACTCTAAATGCCACTTAACTTGATGGCTCTCCTCCAGTAGTCACATAGGCCTTCGGCCACTTAACAAACTCACCTCTTTAACATTCCCAAGTACAGCATCATCATCTCTATCGCATAACATTGCAGTTGGATCAAAAATTCCTCAATCATGCTTTCGCAGCTTGTTCAGATTTTTCCTGAAATTTTGGGTCATGGATGTTATCAATAAACTTCTCCCAGTCTTCTTTCTTACTATATGTTGGCAACATCCTTTTCTTTTCTTGCACAGATGAAACATCAGTAACCAATCGCTTTTTAGTTGATTTTTCTGTTCTCCATGAACTGTTTGCTTTTGTTAAAACATATTTCTTGTGGTTATTTTTTCACCTGGTCCGTACTCTGTTATAAAAAAAAATGCTCTCAGATATCCGATATCGACATAATGCAGTGTAAGCATTTAATTTCAGCACTTGGTAAGGTTATAGAAAGCCAAGAAAATATAGAATGACAGATGAACATAAGCTTAAGGGAAAAAAACCAACTGGACTCGCTTGAACAGAGTTCCAAATATCTTCTTTGTATTCATTGGGAACCACTTTCCAATACTTATACCCCCAAGCCTATTTGTGACCTTGTCTCCGATCCAGGTGGAAAATTGTGGTGGCCCATTCCATTGCCCATGCTCATTAAAGAATACTGGCAAATGCTCATATAGGCTGGAAAAACCAGAATTAGAATAAGTAATGAACCATCTGCCATTTAGAAAAGAACGTATTTGAAGGAACAAAACTTACTAGAAGCAGATAAATTGGAGTTGATATAACTTAAAAAGTAAGGAAATCAATGAACATATATCTAACATTACCACTATTGTTTTCATGAATGTTCCCAATTTGACTATCTTGTGAATTAAGAGCATAGTCTGATCCATGTGTTAACACAGTTCCATCCGGTTGGCTCCTTGAACTATGTTCACCATGACTTGATTCAGATACTATGGGGCTAAGTCTAGGATGGGAAGGAGGCCAGTCCAATGTGGGGCTACATTCCCTTGAAAAAGAAGTGGTCATCTGAAACATCAACAAACGTAATGAATACGCAAACAGAATTGTATATCAAGCAAAGTAATCACAATAATATAGTTCAATACAATTATTTATTGACAAATAACAATAGTGGTTGAATCCAGGACGTTAAACAAAGTTTCTCGGCATTCAAATACTGGATCATAATAATAATAATAATAATATCTCAACCACATCTGTTAACTAAACACCACAGAACTGAACACTAACTATGACAATCACGTTCAAATAACCATAAGCTTTCATCCAACACATCTGGAAACTCCTGCCAATTGATTTCCATTTCTATACCTTGTTCCATAAAGTTCAAAGGATGAGTACCCTTTCGTATCCATCAATAATCAACTACTCTACCAACAGTATAATAGTTCTACAGAACTGATTTGTTCTTTGAACCCAAAAGTTTTAAACACACAAACACCCAGTATACACGATAATAAAATCAAAATACCACTTATATTACAAAGCTATAACAATCCTATGTAACCCATGTTCAGATTCAATCAAAGATGGTCTGAATCTTTTCAATCAAACGTCAAAATTTATTAAGCTAGAGACAAGCACAGGATTATCTTATTATTAAACTATAACAATCCCATGTAACCCAATTTCATATTCAATAAATTTAATCTACTATATAACCGTGCGAATTTTCAATCAAAGATAATCTAACAAGATTGTATTACTACAAAACTAGATCAATCCTATGTAAGCCAATTTCAGATTTAATCAAAGAGTCTAATATGAACTCATGCATCTTTCAAATCAAAAATCATAAGTTATTTAGCTATAGATAAGAATAAAAAAGATATACCTTGGATGTTTTTGATCTCTGAACTAATACTCCCACAAAAAAGATATATCTCTTCACATCTCTGAATTGATTTTAGGGTTGAGCTTATAGTTGTTCCAAAACACCAAGCGGGAATAATCCCGCCCAAAAGGATGTTCGTTTGATTTCATCCCACCCAAAATGAAATTGTTAGGGTTCAAATCGAAGAAAAAAAAAATGACCGAGATTATTACCGCTAGATGTTTTTCTTCCATTCCTTCTCAATAGATTTTTGTTTACATAGATTCTCATCCTATAGCGATGCGAAAATATTTCCAAAATTGCAGAGCAAATCTTCTCTGAATAGCCCCTAATTTTCTGCCAAAATAATCATGAAGGAGAAAATTTTTACCTTTAGAAGGAGATAGAGATGAAGCGATGAAGAAGGATCTAGACTGGGGAGAAAACTCCGTTTTACATCGAAGACATCAAACACACGCGTCTTCCCCCTTTTTGTTTACACGCCACAAGGCCCACAACTAGACTTGATAAAAGAAGATAGGTGTACACGCGTCTTTCCCCTTTATTCCCTTTTTTGTACTTCTTTCGTTTGTTATGTTTTATAAGCAGCTTTGACTAGTTGATCATGGTTGACCTACACAATAGGTTGACTGATGGGATAAAAAAATGTGAAGTTTTTCTTGTTAAAATTAATTCTAGAGTATAATAAATAGAAAAAATTTCAAAAAAAAAAAAAAAAAAAAAAAAATTATATCGCTACGCCCAGAAAAATTTAACTAGAACACCGGTACCACGGTGGAGAGGGCCGATAGAAGAAAAATAAAATACCGTTGATTGCATAACGCGTTATACATCATTTTTTTGTTGGAATGTTATTTTTGAGGCATATACATCGTTTTAGTGGTTACATGAATCAAAATACAACTGTATAAACTGTTATGCATTTTTTGTGGTGGCTCCATAATTCTTTATACATGTTTTTCTTTTGTCGGAATGATATTTTTAGATTCTACATCCGTTTCCGTAAAAGAGATACTTTCACGGTTTCATTTTTGCCTAAAAATAGACCAAATTGAAAAAGTAAGAGTATCACTTTTCCTGAAACGGAGTGAAAATATCACTTTTTCTGAAACAGAGCGTAAGTATCACTCCTTATGAAACGTAACAGAAGTATCACTTTGAGAAAGTATCACTTTTCTTGAAACAGGACGAAAATATCACTTTTCCTGAAACGGGGCGAAAGTATCACTTTTCCGGTCGGTCGACCCTATTAAAATTAGAAATTACATGATATTTTTTTAGTCGTTGCGATAATTCGCGGTCTAGCTCGTAATCAGGTTGACCTTAGTTACATGGCATGTTGCAGCCATAGGGGTAATTGTCAAGTTTCGCTCATAATTATGAAAAAACTGGAACTTCATCGTTTCGAATACAATTTAGTTCCATAATCAAGACTCAACATTTCAGTTGAAAATTTGACCGAGTTGGAAGATTTGTGTCAAAATTTAGTTCCATAATCAAGACTGGACACTTCAATTGACAATTTGACCGAGTTGAAACGAGTTCGACGAAAACTGAAGAAACCATAACTTTATCCTTTCGAATTGAGAAGATTTATGTCAAAATTTAGTTACATATAATCAAGACTCGACAATTCAGTTGAAAATTTGACCGAGTTGGAACAAGTTTGAGCAAAACTGAATAAACCGGAACTTCATCATTACGAATTGAGAAGATTTGCGTCAAAATTTAGTTCCATAATCAAGGCTCGACAGTTCAGTTGAAAATTTGACCGAGTTGGAAGATTTGTGTCAAAATTTAGTTCCATAATCAAGATCGGACACTTCAATTGACAATTTGACCGAGTTGGAACGAGTTCGACCAAAACTGAGGAAACTGGAACCTTATTCTTTCGAATTGAGAAGATTTGTGTCAAAATTTAGTTACTTATAATCAAGACTCGACAATTCAGTTGAAAATTTGACCGAGTTGGAACGAGTTTGAGAAAAACTGAATAAACCGGAACTTCATCGTTTCAAATTGAGAAGATTTGCGTCAAAATTTTGTTCCATAATCAAGACTCGACAGTTCAGTTGAAAATTTGTCCGAGTTGGAAAATTTCTGTCAAAATTTAGGTTCCATAATCAAGACTGGACCCTTCAATTGACAATTGACCGAGTTGGAATGAGTTCGAGCAAACCTGAAGAAACCTGAACTTTTATCCTTTCGAATTGAGAAGATTCATGTCAAAATTTAGTTATGTATAATCAAGACTCGACTATTCAGTTGAAAATTTGACCGAGTTGGAACGAGCTTGAGCAAAACTGAATAAACCGGAACTTCATCATTTCGAATTGTGAAAATTTGCGTCAAAATTTTAGTTCCATAATCAAGACTCGACAGTTCCATTGAAAATTGGACCGAGTTGGAAGATTTGTGTCAAAATTTAGTTCCATAATCAAGATTGGACACTTCAATTGACAATTTGACCGAGTAGGAACGAGTTCGACCAAAACTGAAGAAACCATAACTTTATCTTTTCGGATTGAGAAGATTTGTGTCAAAATTTAGTTATATATAACCAAGACTCGACAATTCAGTTGAAAATTTGACCGAGTTGAAAGATTTGTATCAAAATTGAGTTACACAATTGTAATAAATATAAAAGATAATGTTTCAAATTAATTGCAACTCAATATTTTAATCATAATTGAATATTTGAAAAAAAAAAGGAATAATTTCAACTAAGACCCAAGGTAAAAAAAATTCAAGAAGTACATAAGAAAAAATTGCAAAGTAACATTTTTTATGATAATAAAAAATTCCACTCAAAATCGAGTACTGATAATTTTTATCGCGAGCCATTGCTGGGATGCTTACTGGTGTTGAACTTCCGCCTCTCCTAATTTCATGTAACATCATAATTAATAGTCAGTACAACACTTTGATAAAATGAAGCAAGAGTTCAGTTCAAAAAACTTACTAATAGACATCAGTTCAAGTAGACCTAAATGACATATAAAAAACAATAAGATGTTAACATATGGGAAGTAACTTTCAAAGATCTAGTGTCCAAAAAATTCAATCATATGCACAGCAGGCAGGACCAGTTAAACATATATGCTTCCAGATTAAAACCTTTAGTTTCTTGAAAGCAATAATGATCGGCATGATATCCTTCATTAAACACATAACTTAGACCGCTGTGCTTCTAAAAAGAATCATTGAAAATTATGATGATAATCTAGACCATATATTATTGTTATGGGAGAATTCACAACACCTTTAAAAATAAAGTGTGTAACAGACCACTGAAAACGTTCAAGGAGACTACTTTCAGGTGAAAAAAGTCACCTATAGTTGTTTCAGGTATCCGTATCATACCTTGCAAAGTAATTTAACTCTTTCCTATTGTAACCAAACAATTCAGGACAAGTCAACACAACAAAAGAAATGAAGGAACAAATTCTAATGACTATATAGGAGATAGTGCCGACAAACACACCCGATAAAGAAATACTAATAATAAGAGTAAAAGAGACAAAAGAAAGATTGTTAAGTGAAGAAAAAAGACCGCTCACCATCCTTGCAAAATGAATTGTTAAAAAAGCTAAATTCAAGTCTTTTCTTCTCATATTCTTCCTTGGAAGCAAAAGTAAGAGGACTACTGAATTACGATCAAAGAATATAGTTATCAGTAGACTTCCTATTTTATTTTTTTTGCCATATTCTTTTTGTAGGAATTGAACTAAAAATGTAATCACTGTATTCTGGCATCAGTGATTAGTCTCCCTACGGTGCACCAGGATCGAGTCGTAGTTAATCAGTTCCACCAATTATCGGTGAAACATGACGGTTCTATGAAGGAACTCAACATCAAGAGATCGGAATGGGTTTGCAAGTTCCATAATTCAAATAATAACAACAATGAAAGCAACGACAAGGAAAAGACACCATCAGAATTAGCTTTATCGTTATTACTGCACTCCATCAATAATTAGCATACTGCTATTGTCTTGTCTGTGATGAACGTAAACTTAAATGTAATCAATATTCATGAAGTAAATCCGTATACTGAAAAAACTGTAACACTGTTTAAGGGGTTGAACTTGAAAAAGGTTTTAAAAGCTTTATATAGGACAACTCCGAATTAATGACTATAGAGTGTGGCACAAAATCGAAAGACTAGTATAATTAATCTGCACTAAATACGCGAGAAGCACTCTGCAACACTTACTAGTTAGATTCTTCGAGTTTGAGTAAGCGTAAATATGGTGACATGGTGTACAATTAACAGCAGTTTCTTCAAGTAATCTGCAAAATCGGAAGACTAGTATCAGTAATCTGCACTAAAAGCGCGAGAAGCACTCCGCAACAATCTAACAGTTCTCATCAGTTATAGGTTGAATCTAGTTCCAATTTCAAGTGTCTTACAAGATTTAACTTTTGTAGCAGTAAACACTCATATAAGTACAGATCAGAAAGGAAAAGGCGACTCTAATTATGAAATTGAAGTTGTTTTGTTAAAGCTATTTAATCTACTGATTCCTAGCTAGCGTACACAGTGTACTTTTCATTCTTAAAGCAATTAATAGCTACATAAACCCTTATCTCCATTTGAATATAAACTCATCCAATCATACCTAGACATAACCACTATCTCAAAGAAATCCTATACTTAAATAAAAATTTCAATTACATATAACAGATTCAAGCATACATACCTCCACTACGACTCAAATTGAAACTATATCTTCTTCCTACTTTCTTTCACCGAATCAATAGCAACTTTCACTTTCGATTTTCTTTTTTTTTTTCAAGCTATTCTAGGTTTAGCAAACAAAATTACCATTCAATTTTTGGATTAACCATACAAAAGCTTAAGCAAAAATAAGAATCAAAGATGAAATTGGATTTGAAACTTACTTTAATTTGATATCTTCTTCTTCTTCGATCTCCTCTTAGGTTTGTCTAGCAAAAATAACAGAGAGAAGGGTATGGAGAAATTAATTCATAAAACTACTTTCATTCAATCAAACTAATCAAAATCATTCCTTCCCAATTTCTACCGTAACCAATTTATGAAATTAAAATCAATGTTTTAGGGACCAGATAGAAACTTGAGCAAAACACAGATACAAAGATGACAAGGATTAGAAACTTACTCAATACCTTCCTCTTCTTCTAAGTTAGAGTCTCCTCTTTGGTAGTTAGGTTTCCGGAGGGAAAAAAAACAGACGGCGGGGTGAAGACTGAAGATATGAACTCGGAACTTATCTTCTGGTTCGGGGCGTTAACTCTTATGTTAGAATGGAACCGATACGGCTCTATAGTATGGAATTATGGCAAGCAAGCCGGTGTCTGTGCTAAGCTGGTGGTTAGCTGTTTTTGTGGTGTGGCTAGAATGGCACCGATATGGCTCTATGGACTTATGGCAAGTAAGCCGATGCCTATGCGAAGTGGTTAGCCATTTTTGTGGTGCGTAACAGAATATTAATGGGGGTGTATTTAAACTTATTATATCCGACAGATTTGTTCCGTGATATAATGGTTCATAAAAAATCACGCACCTACAAATTTATCACATTTAAAAATAACGGTTTTTTTGCGTTAAATGAAGGGTCCCACTATTTTCATATTATATGACATGATTTTTTTGTAATACCCTAATCACACAATTAATCTGTCATTTAAAAACGTGATTTATAGCCTCTTCTGGACTAGTGTTGACTTCCATTATATTATTTTTAATTGAGTGGAAATAAGATATTAATTTAATTGTACCTACGACACGCATTAAATTTTGGCGCCGTTGCCGGGGAGCAACGGATGATTTTAGTTGTTTTTGTTTTTGTTTTTGCTTTATTCTTGCTTTGTTAGATTTTATATCGTATCTAACTTTGTTTCTGAGAATCTTATTTCAGGTACCGGTTTTCCATGTATGGTGGACAAGAGCAAGCATATTACAACAATCAATACGGTTTTCAACCTAAACATTATGGCAACTTCCAACCATCCTTAGGATACAATCAAAACCAATCTTTTGGCTATGATCAATTTCCTACAGAACCTTATGGATATTCTCATACATATCAACAACCTTATAATGGGTATGTAAGTGGACAATCAAAAGGATGGGAGGATAGTTTTGTTTATGATCAGAAATTCTCTAGTTTTGCAGATAAGATGTCTGCCATGATTGGGGATCTTCAACAAAAGTTGCAAGAATCACTACAAGACCAGCAACCCTATGTTTGGGAGGAACCACGTCGAGAAATTCAAAGGAATTCGGAGAAATTATACGAACAAATTACTCAACTCGATAAAAATAGGGATGAGCAACTCCAACAATTTCAAGACGGCATTTCTAAAGAACGAAGAGACATGGATCAATACAAGGAGGATAGGGATAAAGAAGAATTTTGCTATCTAAGCAATAACTATTCTAATGTGCCTATGGTGTGTAGTGAATATTTGATCGATGATTATGTTGGAAAAGGCCAACCTTTGGATACTTTTGATGACGCTAGTGTAGCTTACTCGAGCCTTGATCTTAATAATGATCAAGCACCTATTCAAAAGGTAGAGCTTGAAGATGATGCATTTAGTGCTTGGAAAAAATTTCTTAGGGAAAGATATGAGTCTACGGAAGTGTATGAGCGTTGCAACAATGAGGAAGTTATTCCAACTCCGGATCATAATAACGATCCTTCGCCTATTCAAAAGGAGGAGATTGGGTGTGACTTACCTATTGTTATAAACGGTGTAACACCCGCACAAGAAGATCTTACAATCTATACCGATGAAAATCATTTTAGTGAATGGCCCGATTCCGATGATGAGAATGTTGAAGAGATGATGCTAGAGGATGAAACCAAATTGATTGATTTTGTGGAAGACCCAATTGAACTTGCCAATGATTATAATGATGCCAAAACTTTGGTTAAGGTAGAAAATAACGATGAATGGTTGCAAGATTCGATAGAGGACCACGATATACAAGAGGTAATTAATTCACATGAATTCTCTAAGGATGAAGAGGATTCCGCAAAACAAGAGATTGTGCAAGTTTTGTCTAACCCTTTGCATATTGATTCTTCTCCTTTACCTCTTATTGGTTTGAATGTATGTGCTTCGAAAGTATTTTTGGATGATTTTGTTTCTAGATATCCACCATTGGAAACACTTGATTCTAACACCATGCGGGTTTGCCAAGAGGAATACATGGAAGTTCCCAAATTCTATGTTCTTTATACACTTCCAGTGTGGACAAGAATAAGTGTGGGGGAAATTCCTATCGGCGATAATTTCACTATTATTTTCTTGTGCTAACATTTGTATGGAGTTATTGTTTGCAAAACAGGTATTATGGGTGGATCCCCAAATTTTCGATTGTTAGTATATGGGGAATGAATCATGCAAGAGCTAAGTCGGGCCGTCGACTTTAAAACAAGCGCTTAATGGGAGGCAACCCATAGGTTTTGTATTTCTTATCCTTTTGCTTTTTGTTATTTCTTTTTCTTGTTCCATATCATGTTAAAATTTCCCACCTTAACTTTACTAGGACAATTCAATTACATTGAGGACAATGTAAGGTTTAAGTGTGGGGGAGTGGTTAAGCATGTATTAAAAAAATCAAAAAAAATTAAAAAAAAAAAAAAAAAAAGTTTTACATAAAACCTCCAACTTTTAGAGATTTTAGAGTCACTAGCATACTTCTAGGTATGTTTACATAAAGATTTTGACCGACATAACTGAACTTGGAAGTGTTAGAGAACTACATTCGGACTTCTTGTTTGTTAGAGTGTTAAATAATGGATTTAATCATGCCGGTGATGCGAATTTGGTGCAGGGAGAAATGCATTATTAGAGTTGCTGATCAATCATTAGTAGAGACTACCCGTATTCATATCATGTGAGGCACTGACCAGAAATTTCCCATCTACTAAAGAGCTTTCTTTTGAGTGTGTGTCACCATACGTTACTTCCGGGTAGAATGGTGAGCTACCCAACTTCACACCAATTTTCAGCACTACTCTTTGATCTCTTGAGTGCTAATTTTGTCAATCATAAGGGTGACGTCTATATATGAAAGCCTCCTTCTTGTAGTTCGATTTGCAGTTAGCACCATTCTCTCTCTCGACAACAACGGATCCATAGAAACACAATCATCATCAACAAGGAGCGACATCAAAATCTACAAGGAAAGTTGGAAAAGTTCAAGGTTTACAAGCAACGGAACGAGAAAAAGAGCAAATGTCAAATACAAGTAAAGCAACATACAAATGAGCGGATTTTACATATATGTTGAGGACTTACAATACAATGAGGTAATTTTATATCCAAGTATGAAGACTTATTTATAAGAGCAAAGAAAAGTAAAAGGTGAGAATTATTGAAGTTTATGATTTTGAGGCGATACAAGTTGTGAAGAATCAAGCGGTAAAATACTTCTTCCACGGCCATGGTTTATTTTGTATTTAATTTCTCTTGTTTTGTTTCAAAAAAAAAAAAAAAAAAAAAAAAAAATTGTTTTGTTAATAAGCCGTGGGGAAGGAAAATTTATAAGGAAATTTCAAGCGACAAGGATTTAAGGTAAAAAGAGTTATAAATTGTTAAGGATTTATGAAATTCGAGAGTTTATCACCAATAGTTGAAACCGAAGACGAAGACCAAGAAGTTCAAGACGAGGAGCGGAAGACGTTTCTATTGGATGCCGTGAGAGTGGTGTTATCATAATTGGCGATCGGATGTGAAGGTGAGTAAATAATCTCATCCTCGATAATAATGGTTGATTTCCTTTCGTAGAGATCGTCAGAAAAATGGTTTTTCAAAATGTTAAAAGATGTGGGTTTTTAAAAATATTTCGGAAGTTGTCCTTCCCACCATTCAACGTGTTGCAGGAATTCTCTCTTCATTCCTACCTGCACACATGTGAGACCCATAAAAAAAGCCGTCTTTTTGAGTGCAATTATCATAAAATCCTTTTTAGTGAGGCAGAAGTCGAGGAGAAATGCTTATTGATCGTTTCTCAAACACGCGTTCTCTCATTATGGTGTGGTTATTTCTCACTCAACATTTAAGAACGAGAATATGTTCTTTAGTATTTCTAACTTCTTATTACTAGCATGCAGAAACTCTATGTCCTCATAACTCTTTGGATGCTTGGGACGCTTGAACGCTTTGAAGTTGTGAGTTTTTAGTTTGATTTGCTCGAGGACTAGCAAAGTCTAAGTGTGGGGGAATTTGATAGGGTGTAGAATACATCCTATTTATTATCTATTGTTTATGCTTTCTTTGCTATTTTTCTTGTGAATTATGTATTTTACGCTTGTTTTGAGTTTTGTAGCTACTTTGGAGTCACACGGAGGAAAAGAAGAAGAAATTACTCAATTTGAGCCAAAAGGGCAAAATTGTCATTTCATGGGTGAACACTATCTGGAGCCAAGCCAAAGTTAAGGGGCAACCCAATTTGAAGGAGTACTAAATATGGACCAGCTGAGGATAAGGGGCTGGATACTTGAGGCTAGCCCTTATCAGAAGTGACCACCTATTATAGGCACCCAGTGTGGGGTGGCTATTGTCCTAATCTGTTGGGCGTTTTAAGTCCTACCCTCATTTAATCTAACCCTAAAATTGAGAGGTATGTCTCTCATTCATCCCGTTCTCTGAAATTGAAGAAAAAAAGGAAGAAACGGCATTACTTTGCTATTGTTTGTCCGAGAGATGTAAAAAGAAATTCAGAGATGAATCTCAAATGGCGACAATGATGCTATGGCGATTGAATCAGAAGGAGTTGGTCTCTGATGTTGGAGAAGAAAGTATGCTAGGTTGAAATCCAGAGATCGATTAGGGTTCGAATCGAGTCTGTGATTGAAGCTCAGGAAGAAATGGAAGCAGCTGTTGTCGAGTGAAGATGGGTGGCTTCTGGGACGTTGTTGATGTCGAGATTAAGGTGCTGGATAAAAGAATGAATGGGGTTTGCTGGTGAATCGGGAGTAGAAAAGCAGATCAAAACTCAGAAGATCAGACAGAAATTGAATTGGGTTCGATGTTGCATCTGTGAATCGATTGAGAGAACAGGTCGATGAACGAACAGGGAGAATTGATGAAGCTGAAAGAGAGATGGGGTTTCTATGAGAATCTCCGACTGTTGAAGCCGAGAGCTGTTAGTGATGAGATGAAGTTGTTAAAACAAGATGATGTTGCTTCGATTAGTATTGATTGAGCTCGATTATACCAGAAGAAGAAATTGATGAGAAATCAGAGATGGGTTAATGGCAGAAATTGATTAAAATGGGTTTTGGTCTTTGTGTGGGAAACGCTGAAGCAATGAGTTCGGGGAAGATGGTCATTCTTTGTCGATTCGGGGAAGAAGGAGATAGAGCTGCGATGAAAGAAACTCGGGGTTCTTTGTTGTGAAACCCATCTGAGGCAGATCGAAAAATGAGTAGAGATTGAGAGAGGTACAGCTCAAATTCATGAATCTTGTTGGGGCTCATCTTTGCCGAGTTCAAATGGGTTTTGAGAGCTAACGATAAGGATGGTGATGGTGGTATCTAAGATGGGTTATTCTCTGCAAGGGGTTTCCTTAAGGTCAATTGGTGTTGTGAATGATCTGGGTTTGGTTTACGAGGAACGATGGATTGAATTGTGAAGAGTGAGGTCTTTGAGAAGAATTGAGATGAAAAATGAGAGCCTTCTACTGCTGCTGGTGATCAAATTAGTTGTGTGGAGCAGTATTGAGAAACAAGTGCAGATTATAGAAGAAATTGAAGATGCTGCTTCTGTACAGGGAACGATGGAGCATGACATTGAATGAATGTTAGATGTATGATAGGATTTGAACAGGGATGGAGCTGAAGAGAGGCCTGACTTTGGCCGGGAAAACACCAGAACAGCCAAGACTCGTCCGGACTCTGGTTCTGGCGAGTCAACTCGGCGATGTCCGATCCAGCTCAGCCGAGTAAGACAAGTCAGCCACTTAGGAGGCGACTCATAGCCGACTTCCGGTGTCTAACTTCCCTCCTTTTGACCCGGTTGGTGACGGTTGACCCGTTTGACCGTTAGTCCTAACGGTGGGAGAGACAGAATATTCCGTCGAATATACCGGTGACGGTGAATTTTCAGGTGGCGGCGGTGACGGATTCGGTCAAATTCCGGCCATAATACCGGTTTTCCGGCGACCAAAATTCCGAAATTTTACATGGACTTCTCTCATGGGTGTGAAGACTTGGACTAGGAATTGGATGGAGAATTTGGCTCAAATTTGGAAAGAGAAGATGAAAGAAGAGAAAGACTTGAATTTGGAAATTGAATTGCTAAAGGAAAAGGGTTCTATTCCTTGGAAGATTTGGAGAATATTGAAGCCTATAAATAGAGAAGTTTTCTACATCTTTTACACACCTCTTTACACACACAACACTTGTGTTTTTGCTTGCTTTTGAAAATTCTTCTTTTTAATTATTTGTGTGAACTTGAAAATTCTCCTTTTAATTATTATTTGTGTGAATTTCAAAAACATGAGTGTTGATGGTGGATTTTCGTTCAAGGTTGAGTTTGTAAAAAACCAGAAAATCATGCGCTGACATCTTGTAAAAGATAAAGCCGTTTATAAGTGACGGATACTCCTCACTTAATTCACCAAGAATGGAGCATGTAGCAACAATCCCATTACGTGAATACATGAAATTCCTCCAGTTGGAGCATGCGGCAACAATCCTTCTGTGAATTTCATATCGGCCTTGTATTTCTGTACTCATTATCGATGTGGCATGACGGTAGAGTGTTACTCTTACGAGTAACACGAACCTCCAAGCACTATAATGAATCCATGTATGAAATACCCGTACGGTGATTCTCGGTGTGTTATACTAGCCCGATTGAGCCCCTCTCGGTGTGTTATACTAGCCCGATTGAGCATCCGGACTTGGCGTATCGGTCTCGGATATGATACGATCGCGATCATCCAACTCCACAAGCATGATTGGATGACCACGGATCAATTCCATCACCCCAGCGGGTATGGAATACACACGGCCTTAGCTTGCCGGATATGATCGATCGCAGTCATCCAACTCCACAAGCATGATTGGATGACCACGGATCAGTTCCATCACCACAAGCATGGTATGGAATACCCACGGCCTTAGCTTGCCGGATATGATCTCGATCGCAGTCATCCAACTCCACAAGCATGATTGGATGACCACGGATCAGTTCCATCACCCTAAGCATGGTATGGAATACCCACGGCCTTAGCTTGCCGGATATGATCGATCGCAGTCATCCAACTCCACAAGCA
>JAJJWW010013026.1:0-20688 GCA_023531295.1 Papaver armeniacum | reverse complement strand
GGAAATCGTGTATAGTCCGCGTGATCACAAAAAACAATCTTAACATGAATTGAACGTGCATTAAAGTGCGAAGTAAAGTATAGTATGCCTAGGTAGATGATGATTCATGGATTTCAAACCTCGAGTTTGTCATGATCCGTCATCATCCCCAAAGTGATAGATTCGAGACATGAGTACGTAAATGAAACTATACGAGTACTAGAGGTAAAGGAGACGATGGTTTACGTGGTTCGCCACTAAGGCCTACGTCCACGGATCCCGGGAATATATACTATAAAGTAAATGGTTACAAAAGTAAAGGGAAACTAGTGATTTTCGTGGTTTATGGAGAGATTCTCCATAAACACATACTTACTTCTCTCTATTCTCTCTCCTATTCCTTAGTTACTCTAGGCCCTTTTAATGGTATTCATATATATAACTAAATCAAGTGGGTCCACCGACAAGAGGCGGGGGACCTTATCTTCAGGCTTTCTGTCGTGGTCCGCGGACTTCCTTGTCACTCCAGAGCTTCTATAATACCCACGTCGTTACGACCTATCCCTCGCTCTTCGTGGGTGGTCGACACGTGCCCTCTGAGCAAGATTAACACACGAGGTGGTTGGGGCCTATCCGATCAGGCGCTGCCCCGAGTCCTCCCCGTCACGTCTCGTGTCGATTGGACTATCCCCAACCGTTGATTACATCTTACCTAGTAAGGATTTGAGTAACTCATTGGTGTTGTGTGGGATCATCTACTTTGGATGCTCCCTCATCTTATCGATCGTTGGTCTTGTGGATGGCACGTTGTGCAAAACGCCATGGATGCCCCTATGTGTCATCCCTCTTTGAGACATGGCCTCCCGTGGAGCTCCGCTTTACACAGTAGCGATGGAGATAAATAAGTGTACTTACAATTTGCCCCTCTTCTTGGATCGGGCGTTTTAGCTTTGTTGGAAGAAGGGAATCGTGGTACGTTTTTATCTCCTCCTCATAACTTCTCCTAAAAGGTGCTACCGCATTTATTGTGCACGTTTCCCATGTCAGCCATAACTACCCTTTGGGTAGTGGACCCAGTTTCTCTTAGTCTTATAAAAAGAGAAGAATGAGAGAATGTGAATTTAATTCACATTCTCTCGTTTTTTATCTCTGTTCTTTTGTCTTCTTCATCTTCTTAACTTCCTCCGACAATTTATTGTTGTCGTTGTTGTTGCCGCCATCGCGGTCGTTTCTTCCAGTCGCCACCTTCGTTCTCTGCTTTAATCTTTGAGGTCGGGTATGATTTTTTATTCCGTTTAATCACCATGCCTAACCCCATTGAGTTCTTGATTTTCTAGTGATGCGTTGATGATGAATTTAAATTTATGTATATCCCGGGGATTTGAGAGTCGACGCCTTTGAGTCGTATGTTTCATTGGTCATGCTTTAATTTTATCTTTCTTCTTTAGAGTTGGAATAATAGCTTGAGAGTTTAAGTAGTTGTAGACGAAATCTGTGGTTTTCTTCACGTTTGCCGTGTTCTTGAGGATTTTCTCGCTTCGATCTTCCTCGCTTCGACTTGCACTTTTTATTCGTGTTTGTGCTCGTTGCACATGTCGACCATCCGCGGGTCCCTTTACCAAACTCCTCCGTCGAGTCCTCACAGTCTCCTCGAGTGATTCCAATACTAAGGGTGGAGCCCCCCGCCTCGCTACCTGGATAATCCTGATGGACGAACATCCCTCGGGCCCCTGGTCGAGAGATCTTCGCAAAAGGGTGATCCACCGCATGAGGATCTAAATATGTCGTGGAATCGCTCTAGAGGTGAGTCTCCCGAGCAGCGGGAATCCGCGCACCGAGCCTTTTAAATGTGCAGACCTCTCCGCTCCCAAGCCTCCACCGCGGACTAATCCACCCGTGCCTAGTTCGAGCAAGTCTGACTAAGACTCGTCTTCGAAGAGAAAGGCTCATGGAGATAGAGTCTTGGAGATATAGTTCTTCCTAAGAAGAAGGTGCATGTTCATAAGATACTACGGGAGATGCTTTCAAGGAAGACTCTGCTGTTACTTTCCGTCCTTTACCTTTGGGTAATAAGAAGTTTACCTTCCGACACGTGATCTTTGAGGCCTTTAAATTGAAGCATGGTCTTCAAAGATTTCCAAGTTCGTTTTTTATGCCTCTCGATAAAGATATAACTTATGAGATGGTTACCAATTACAAGTATGATGCCTTTCATTTCTTTTGAAAACCGTGGGTGCTTTCGAGGCTGGTTTGATGTTACCCTTGTATAAAGCGGTGATGATTTCTACTCCACAGGTCTTGTCAGCCGCGATACTTATAAGAAAAGTCATAATCGCTTAGTCTGCAAATTGATTCCAGAAAACTATCTTCGCCATCTTCGTGAATGCTATCTTCGTAGTAAGGGGCAAACGATGATGACTTGCTATGCCCTAAATTAGAAAAGGAGAAAGGGTGGTATACTCCCGAGAATTTCAACAAATCCTTTGAGATTATGTTACCAGAATACTCGTAAACCGTGGTCTGCATGTAGTGCGGAACATTGCTTCGCTAAGGGGAAGTTCGACTTTTGAGTGAGGTAAGTGATTTCAAGATGGCGAGGGTTCCTCGGTGCCGAAGGTCTTCCTATTCCCGCCGATGAGAGGATTAAGCGTGATCATGACTATGAATGGTCTTGCCATTGTTCTTGAAGTCGTTGGTCCGTGGGCTCATGGTTGGGTCCCCCGGACCCCATGGTTGTGACCCTCACCGACAGCCCCTCATCGCGGCTTCTCCCGCTGCGTTATGCCCACACGCCCTTGGCGTATGAGTTTTGTAGCATGGATTTTGCTTATAATCGCGATGTTGACGACGCGAAGACGAAGATATTCCCGATGCTAACCTTCTTTCGCAGAATACCGATGTTGCTAAGGTGTGTTGTTTGTTTCTATGTATATATGCCCCTTCGTTTTCTTGAATAATATTGATTATGCTAAGGAAAGGAGATGTCGATGGCTCTTTTATCATTATGTGTGGTAGGTGCGTAGATACAAGAGGATCAATCCGTTAGCGATCGTCGAATTCCCACCGAGGGTTCTACACACTTCGAGGATGTGAATGGTCCGTGGATGGTGATGAGGATGTTTCCGACTGGGGAAGAGCGACCGAGACTTCTCCGCCCATTCAAGAAGTAGATAGTATTCTTGGGTGGGGAGCGTTGGTGGAGGTGGTGGTGGTCGCCACCGGTGGTGGTGTTAATGATCGGTGAGGGGGCTACCAAGGATGGGGATGGTGGTGACAAGGATGTTGTGGACAAGGGTCTTTGGGATGTTGGAGACAAGGGTATCCGGGGGATGTTGGAGACAAGGGTACCGGGGATGTTGGGGACAAGGGTAAGAAAATTGCTCTTGATAAGTGGTGACAAGGATGGGGATGCTTCTTGCGAGTTTTCCTTTGGTAAGGTTTTATCCGGGAGCAATCATTTGACATGGCCACGCTTATGGGGCTTGTCTCGGACTTCAACTCGGCTTCGATGGTGATGACTGGAATGTCCTTAAGGATAGGCGGCGGGGGTGACCCCACACGTGGATCCGATGTTGAGGGTTTTGGCGGTGCATCCCGAGGTTTGTGTCGGCACCTCCTCCACTCGCCGGTGGGGTTTTGGCGCTAAGTACTCACGGTGCCTCGCTTGGTGGGACGTCCTTAGACTCTCCCTCGATGACTTCACGCGGTCCTTGGTCACGGATGGTGATGATCTTTGTTTTGGCGTGGCCGCAAAGAAAAACTTGCTTATGTCGTGCCTCGTCCCCGCCCCCGTGATTGAGGGGAAAGAGTTCGGACTCTTTTACTCGTCAAGATATGGAACTAACCCTGAGGAGGTGGTAGATCGAGTGTGGGCGAGAATCTTGTGACCAGCGGATTGATCTCGTGGTGGATCCTCCCCCTACGGTTACTAGCATGATGGCCATTCTTGGGTACCAAGACAATTATCCCCAACAGCTTGTTATTGGAGGTTTGTCCTCCTCTTTCTTCCCGATTTTGCTTAAATGTGTTGTGAACTAATTTCCCTTTTTGATTGATAGATGATGAGGAGTGAGTATTGTAACCATCATCTTTCACCGCTCTTCAAGGCTAAGTCTCTCAAGCTAGAAGGGAAGCTCCCAGCATTAATGAAGAAACGTTTCGGGCGTTGAAGCTTCGGTCTCCGCTAAAGATGAGGAAATAAGCGGAGTGAAGGGTCTCGCTTTAAGCATAAGGAGCAAGCAGGACGCGGAAGAGGCAAAGCCGCGCCCGAGCCGGCCTCGGTTAAGGCCAAGTTAGCGGTTCTTTGAGAAGAACTCCTCGTCCTGACCCCGGTCTGCGTCTCCTCTTCTTTGGTAGTTTCCTGCTCCTTATATGTTCCCGAGTTTTCTCCTTCTTCCCTCCTCCCGCTCGTCCGTCTTTCAAATGGGTGGAGTCCCTGAGTTGTTGTGGCTTCGGAATGAGAGAGATCGTCAAAAAGGTCGCATTGCTGAGTTAGTTGAAAAACTTAAGAGTGAATCGGCGAAATGGAATGCCCGCGCGGATGTTCATAACGCTATGGGTCGAAGAATGGCGTAAGAAAAAGCTTTGCTTGGTAGATCCGCAAAATCGAAACAACCATGACCGCCACTTGTTCAACGGGGCTCTTTTATGGACGCGGATAATCTTGAAAAGCCCGTTGGTCAGATTTCCTCTTTAGAAATTAAGCTTAATGTTATGGAAGACGAGCTGCGGCGAGCGCGTCTTCTCATCCCTCGGATGTGCGGGCTTATATGCGCCGTCTTGCTAAGAAAGAGACGATGCTAGGGCGCGAATCTAGTGCTCTCGGTAGTGCTTTATCCGCGTCTCGAGCCGATGTGGCTCGTCGAGGTTGAGCGTGAGAGAAACTTAGAGGTGACTATGTATCGCCTTAACAAGGGGTTGGAATCGAAGAATGATGAGGTTAATCGATATCGTCATTCGGACTCGATGCTTCGAGATGATCTGGCGCGAGTCGCATGCTCATAATCTTCTCGCAGGTAGATTATGATAGGTTATCAAATGAATATGATTATGCCGCGAAGCGAGGGATTCCGCGGTTGATCATTGTGAAGGTATACGTTTTTGTCATCGAGTGTGCTTTGTATTGTATTTGTTATAAGCTGTTCTTTTTATTATCCGCGAGCTCGAGGGGATGCCTTCGAGTGCGGATGACAAATTTCTTGCCGAAGCTCGGGCTAAGGTAGTTCAATTGGAGGGCCAAGTCAATTACCATCGTGGCGGGCCTTGTCTCAGGAGGAAACTCGAAGCATGCCAATCAAAAGGTGGACCTTCTTTCCACTTCCCTAAGTCGCCGAGATGAAGAGTGTAGCCATAGGCTTCGTGGGGTCGTAAGTAGTTGGCGAGAAGAGATTAATAGAACTCTTGGTGAGATTGAGTTGGATCTCGGGAAGAACCATGGGTTAAACAAGAATTATGCTCGTCGTCCTGTTCCCCGCGCTCCCTTCAAGCTCTTCTCCCTCCTGCGGTGGTAGTGTTCCTTCCTCATTTGAAGGACAAACCGCGGATAACGCTCCTTCCCGATAGATCATATCTAGTATGCTGAGGATTGATCTCGATTGCTTATCCTTTTTGGCGTTTTTGCTACTCTTCTTGCTAGGCTTGTAATCAATCGCCATGTACTAGATCAAACTTTGGTGTTTAAATCGGATTTGTATTTTGTTGAATTTGCATCTATTGTCTTTTCAAATAAGTTAACGTAATGAGTACTTCCGTAGTATTTACTATCCAGGATGTTGATCTTTGAATTTGAGAAAGTGTCTTGTTTGCGCGATTCCGTAGGTTGATATCCCCGTTGTCTTGTGACCTTGCACCCCCGTCCGACGAATTCCTTGGCGGGGGATTCCCCCGAAGTGGGGTCCGGCCGACGTTCAAGGATATATTCCATTGAGTTCGCGGCTTGTAATATTGCTCGGGTATCTCGTTCGCGGGAAGTCGCCCTCTCGGTCGTACACTTAGGCGCCACGGGGAGTTCCACGAGATTGCATGTATGCTCCGATATATTGCATGCGTGTGCTTTGTATGGGATATTGCCGTATATTGCGATGGGTAAGATCCACGCTTTGTGCGGGATATCCCTCTCACTAAGTATAATGTCAATTCTTAATAATAGTAATTGCACAACGATTTACGTGGTTCGCGCCTTAAGGCCTACATCCACGGGTAACAATAGTATCGATATTTTATTAAGGTGTGACATGGTTTTCAATGTACATTGTGTAAGTAGTATATACATGTGGTTCATATGGTATGTGTTTAATATGGTATGTGTTTCATATGGTATGTGGTATGTGGTTCATATGGTTTATATACATTGTGTAAATATGTGTTTCATATGGTATAGGTTGTGGGTTTTGAATAAATTGAAATGCGCGTGGGTAATGAATGGGATATGATACTTGAAAATGAAAGCTTGGATTGATTGAAAAGTTAAGGTGCGTTACTCCTTTGTCAGAGATAGAAACATGTGGACTAGCAAGTCCATTTTCTTCTTCTGAAATGCACACGCAGTGGTTGGGTCATGGGTAGTATGGCTTGAGGTATTTGGCATTCCACGGATGCATGAGGATTTCCCCTTCGTATCAAGGCAGATAGTAAGAGCCATTTCCTGCTATGTCGTGTATTACGTAGGGTCCTCCCCAAGTTGGTGCTAATTTTCCCCACTTCTTTTCTCGCTGGTATTGGGGAATGGTCCTCAACACATACTGCCCTTCTACAAAATTCCTAAATTTCACTTTTTTGTTATATTCTCTGGCCGACTGCGTTGGTAGTTTTCCATTCTTTGTAAAGGCCGCTTCTCTCCTTCTTCGAGGTCGTCGAGCTTTTCCAACATCATGTCCGTGGTGAGATTCTTTTCCCATGCTTGTCTTTGTAGTTGGAAGTAGAATTTCCCATGCAGGGATTCTTATCGCTGCTCCGTAGGTGAGTAAAAACGGGGACTCTCCATTAGGTGATCTTCGAGTCGTCTATATGCCCATAGAACGTTATGAATCGTTCACACCACCGCCCTTGTACTCGTCTAGCTGTTTTTTAAGAATAAGTGCCAAAGTTTTGTTTGTGGCTTCTGCTTGTCCATTGCTTTGTGGGTATATGGGGGTGGATTTGTTTTTTTCGAATCTTGAAGGTGTCGAACAGTAAGTCAATATTCTTTCCTTGAAATGCCATCGTCTGTTTAGCCGGGAAACTATCTCTGCATGGGATGCCAAACTGCGAGATGATATTTTGAAAAATAAAAGTAAAGACGTCGAATCCAGAATTCTTGCCGCCGCCTTTGCCCTACCCACTTGTCAAGTAATCCGTTGCCACTATTAGGAATCTTCTTTTCCTCGTCCCTCGATACGAGTGGGCCTACTATGTCGATCCCCCATTTCCCAAAGGGCCACTTGGATCCCACGAATTCAGTTTGTGGGTCAGGCGTGGATTCGTTCGTCAAATCTTTGACATTCTTCGCACCTTTGCGCCATTCTAGCCAGCGTCTCGATCATGGTTGGCCGTAGCCCTTCGTCTTCGCCTTATCGCAAGGGATCTCATTCCACCGTGATTCCCCGCGTCTCCTCTATGGATGTCTTTCAAGATGATATGTCCCTCTCGATCGAGACAGGACATCGACGAAGTGGCCCGAGGAATGATTTTACATATAAGGTTCCGTCTCTCTTGGCTCGTACATCCACGGCTCTGGATTGTACTTTCCTAGCCCGTTTGGTATCCTGGGGAGTTTCCCTTTTTAGGAAAGAGTGGTTTCGGTTCTCCAATCTCGCTTCTTGATCGTAATCGTCGTCCTCATCGCCTTGTCGCGTGATGTCATCATTCTGGAAGTCGTCGAATATGTGCTCTCCGACATCATCATCAGAGATATCTTCCTCCTTAGACTTGCGTTGGTTAGCCGCACATGTTTCTTGGGGCTTGATGGATGGTTCGTACACTCTTGTTATCTTGATTGCTTCGACATCCTCATTTTTAAGCATGGCCGATATATATGCCAGGGCATCTGCGTGTCTGAGCTCCTTCCTACGCAGATGTCGAAATTTGATTTTTGGTATTTGGGAAACCAACGTTTATACCGAGCCATGTATGCCATCGATTGTCTCGTCATACACATTGTATTCGTAGCTATCTGCCGTATGATTAGTTGTGAGTCACTTGTCAACCGTACTTCTTGTATCCCTAATTCAATTTTCAAGCGGAGGGCATGGACCACTCCTTCGTACTCTACGATGTTATTTGTATGGCCTTCAAATTCCAATCGAATGCATGCACGATCCTATCCAGAGTGGGCGTGGTGATGACGATGCCTATCCCCGCGCCCTCTCTATTTTTGGAGCCGTCGACAAAGACCTCCCATTGTCGTGGGTTCATTGGTTCAAGAATGTTATTTGGCTCCTTTAGTTTTTCCATTTCAATGGGCACCCGCGCCCTCCATCCTTGTATGCGCACCTCTTCTTCGTTGTCCAAAGGTAGGTCTCGCTAGAAAGTCCGCTAACACTTGCGATTTACGAGTGTTGAAGCTCATAGTGGATATTGAATTGGTGAGGTATGTGCTCCATTTCGCTATGCGTCCTACCTTTCCACCCCTTTGAGGATGGCTTCTAAGGGCGCTCTCGCATGGGATACGTATGTCATGCGTTAAGAAGTACGTCCTCGGTTTTAATGTAGACCATACGATGGCTAAGATGAGTTGTTCGATTCTTGTGTAGTTTCTTTCTGCAAGGAATTCATAGTCTTGCCGACATAATAGATCGGCTGCTCCTCCTTTGTGTGGGTCCCGACCGCACTGCGCTTTTTCGCATCGTCCGTTTAACAATGTATAGTGCCAAAACTTCGTCGTGGTCTCTGGTTTTTGAAGGATAGGGATCTCTCGCTAAGTACTTGTTTGGACGCCTAGGGAAAGCTTCTTCGCATTCTCGCCGTCCACTCAAATTTCGTCCCCTTTTTTTAGTATGTTAAAAGAGTTTGCACCTATCCGGGATCTTGAGATGAATCTTCCCAGGCCGCTTAGGGATCCATTGAGCTTTTGTACTTCTTTTTTAGGTTCTTTGGGGATGGCATGTCTACTATGGCCGGATTTTTTGGGATCTACTTCAATGCCCCTTTTGTCACCAGGTACCCAAGGAATTTTCCCGATGTTACTCCGAACGTGCATTTTCTGGTTGACCTTCATATTGTGTTCTCTCATAGCTTCGAAGATGTCCCTCGAGTCCCGGTGGTGGTTCTTCCTCAATCTGCTCTTGACGAGCATATCGTCAACATAGACCTCTAGGGTCCCGCCAATCCACGAGCTTGAAAATAGCATCGACCATCCTTTCGTACGTTGCTCGCATTCGAGTCCGAAAGGCATCCTTACATAGCAATAGAGACCGTGGGGTGTGTAAAATGCTTTGTATGTTGCTTGATCTTCTTCCTCGCTAAAAATAGTTGGTTATACCTGAGTATCCGTCCATGAATGATAACTCTTCGTATCCTTCTACTGCGCCGACTAGGTGATCGTCTTTGGGTAACGGATAACTATCCTTGGGGCATGCTTTGTTCAAGTTGGTGAAGTCGATGCGCATTCTCGAATTCTCCATTCTTCTTTGGTACTATTACCATGTTAGAGATCCAAGTAGGATATTTGACTTCTTTTATAAAACCGGCCTCAACAACTTTCGCATAGCCTCGTTTCTCTTTTGCTTTGTGATACTCAGTAGCCACCTTTCGTATCTTTTGTCGTATGCTGGGGTGTGCTGTGTTTAATGCGTAGCTCATGTTGCACTTTTTCTTGAGTTATTCCGGGCATATCGATAGTTTCCATGCGAAGATGTCCGCGTATTCCTTTAATAGTTTTTATTAGTGAGGCTTCGCGTTCTCCGCCCATTAGAGTTCCTATCTTGATCTTTCTTGGGTTACTCCGTCCCTATGTTAACTTCCTTCACTCGCCTCCAAGGATGTAAACGTGGGCTTCCGGTTCCCAGGTGGGGGACTTTCTTTAATTGCTTTATTTGGTAGGCTCGTATTAACTTTGTTTGGTAGAGCGCCTGTGGTTAGCATTTGATGTTGATGCCTCCGTGTTCCCCTACGAGTTCCCCTGAGACAAGTTTTTTTCCGCAGATCTCTTCCAAGTATTCGTCGATGGCTTTGTCCTTGGATATTGCTTTGTTCCGGCCTGCGGGTTCTTCTTTTCTCATCTTCTTCATTGTTGAGCCGTATTTGCATTGCCCGGCATTCCTTTGCGGAAACTTGATCACCCTTGATTTTCATCACCCCTAAAGGAGTAGAAACCTAAGGTATTGATGGTAGGTGGATGCGACTCCCTTAAGTTTGTGGACCCATTTTCGTCTAATAATGGCATTGTAGGGTGAAGGCGTGTTCACCACACTGAAGCGGCGTTAACTTTCATGGGACCTCGCGTCTACTTGCAAAATAATATCCCGATAGGCTTAAGTAGCCGTGCCATTGAATCGTAGATGGTGTAGTGCGAGGTCAAGAGTTGTCGTCATTAAGCTCCATACGCTTGAAGGTATCATGAAACAGACGTTTACGAGCTCCCTCCATCAATGAGTATTTTCTTTATGTCGCATCCTGCGATTGGCGAGAGTGAGGATCAAAGGGTCGTTGTGATCTTCCATGTCGTCCTCAATGTCCTCGGCCGAAGGTTGTGGGTGCGTTCATCCATTCTTCGTGCTCTTCCACTTCTTTTCCGTCTAAGTTGTAGAGCTCACAATAGTCTTCAAATTGCTTCCTCGCCTTTTCCTATCTCGTGCGGTTAGGGTTGGTTCTTTGTTTTCCGAGCGGATATAGTGTTCGGGTGTACGATTACCATCCGGTAATGGACCTGTTTGTTGCGTTGGGTTCCTCGTCCTCCGTTCCCAGTCTTTTCTATATACTTTTTGAGATCCCCCGCATCAATCGGCTTTTGTATCGCTATCTTAAGATTTTTGCACTTCTCGCCCAGGTGCCCGTAGAAGCGGTGGAAATCGCAATACTCTTTGGATTACTCGCCGAGGCCGTGGTTGTTTCCCCTTAGACCAATGCCGCCTAAGTCTTCACGATCCTTGATCTCCTTTAAAATGCGTGAGTAGGCTGGCATTGAGCTTTGTGTGACTCGGTCTTCAAATTTTCTTCCACCCCTTTTGTGGTCATCTTTCCGATCCTTTTGGCGTTCGCTTGATCTCGTTCGCTAGTTCCGCTGGAATTGGTCCGTGGGGGTCATTGAGCTCAATGCTCTCGGGTTCTCTCTTTGAATTTCTTCCAACCTTGCATGTTTTTCGATGATTATCCTCAAATCTCCCTCTCGTGGTTGGAGAGTGACCGTGGATTTCAACAAACAAAGGGCTCATCCCGTCAAGTCCCCATTTGTAACAATTAATACTCACTACGGATCCACATGTCCTATGGCTTGACATATCTTGTGCCACCTATCCGTGTATTCTCGAATGGACTCCTTGTATTTGATTGTAAGTGAGAAGAGCTTGTCCATCCTCGTGTTTACAACCTTGTTGTACATGTAGGTAGCCAAGAATTTTTCCGTGAGTTGATCATACGAATTGATGCATCCAGGCTTGAGGTTATCAAACCAAGATAGGGCGGATCCTTTCGGGCTTGAAGGGAAGTATCTGCAAGTATAGCTTCGTCGTGGTCCCATGTGGCCATTACCCCCGTTGTAATATCGTAGGTGAGAAGCGGGATCGGTGGATCCGTCGTAACACTCAAAGGATGGGACCGGCACTTCGGTATGATAGCGGTGGCCATCGTTGTGCGAGTGGGGTGGTGTTGGCTTCCTTCATAACCTCGTTCTAGTCTTCCACCTCCCTGTCTGGTCTTGATTTGATTGATCTCTGCTAACATCTCTCGCTTGGAGACTCTCCATTGCCAAACAGTGTTCTTGAATGGAAGGGCGTGCCTTCCTTGTAGGTTTTGACGTCGTGGCCTCCTCCTCATCATAGTAGTCGACGTGTCCGGTGATAGTCCGGCCGGGCCTTCTATTATTCCGCGCACCTCTTTGGTTGACTATTGCGGGTGCGTTCTCGAGGATCATCCTCCTGGTCTCTATTCTGTCTCGGTTGAGTTAGCCTCGTCCTGTGATTCTCTAGCTCCCGCTTTGGAGGATCTTCTCTCTTAGTGCCGGTTCTCTTGGGCTAGTAAGGCCACATAGCGTCCCGCGTGTGTATCTTGATTCCGTTTTAGTTCTTCTAATTGCGCCAAAAACTAGCATATTTGGTTTGATGCTGATTTGTTCTATCTGAACTCGACAGTCCCTCGGGCCGCGATGTTGATTTCCCGCGCTGTCCGTCTACCCGCTATCATTTCGTAGGATCCTGCGTGCGATTGTTCGTTTTGCTCGTTAGTCTGCGCATCCCATAGGGGGGTTGGATTACCGATTCTCGCCATTGTTTCTCGAGGTTATTAGCACGGTTTGTATATCACTTTGAAGCGACCATTTGAGAAGTTCCTTCGGTAGTGTAGCACCTTTGCCGCCGCGCCTTCCTGCTTCCATTGCGATGATGCCCGCATCCGAAAGGAATGTGCTTTCCGCTCCATTCTCACGTCTTGTCCCCATTTGTGAGTCCGCGCCTTTTGTTTGCTCCTTATTCCTGTTACTCTGGCGTAGTCTGTGTGCCTCTTTTGAAGGTACCTTTGTCTTTCCATCTTTGTTCCTTTCCATTGCAATATTCTCACAGAGAACATGGAGGTAAACAAAACAAAAAGTCCACGGGTTAGTCGTTAGTTCAAACTTGATTTCATAAGCTCGATTTCTAGTGGTAATGAGTGTACTCGAGCCGTTAATTTGGCGAACAATACGAAAACATAGATGGATGCGATTTAACCGGATAAGGTCCATGGGTTGTTGTTTGCAAAAAGTCTAAATCTCTTGGTGGAAATTATGTTCGAAATATCGCTTAAAACCCGGATCTCGTTGGTTTTAAAGGTTACGCAATGCCCGAGATTTGTTGGTAGTAAATACGTTAGACGTAAATATATGCGAAAAAGATGGCCCCACACTCAGATCTTGCTAGTTAGAAGTTCGTAAAAGGCCCGGATCAATCGTTAGATAGCACAAAGAATACGGATACATGTGAAAAGTGAGTTTAAACAGGAGATGCGCCTCGTTCTAAACAAAATTTTGAGTTACCGTAAAATCACGAGGGAAAGATAAATCTTTTTTCACGGACAAGGTCCCTCTTTCTTTAGCATGCCAAATTGTGAACACGGAAATCAGGTATAGTCCGCGTGATCACAAACAATCTTAACATGAATTGAATACGTGCATTAAAGTGCGAGTAAAGTATAGTATGCCTAGGTAGATGATGATTCACGGATTCCAAACCCCGCGAGTTTGTCATGATCTCGTCATCATCCCCCCAGTGATAGATCCGAGACATGAGTACGTAAATGAAACTATACGAGTACTTAGAGGTAAAGGAGACGATGGTTTACGTGGTTCGGCACTAAGGCCTACGTCCACGGATCCGAGAAATATATACTATAAAGTAAATGGTTACAAAAGTAAGGGAAACGGTGATTTTCGTGGTTTATGGAGAGATTCTCCATAAACACATACTTACTTCTCTCTATTCTCTCCTATTCCTTGGATTTCTACTCTCGACCCCCTTTCCGTGGAAGGGGTATTCATATATATAACTAAATCAAGTGGGTCCACCGACAAGGAGTTGTGGGACCTTATCTTCAGGTCTTTCTGTGCATGGTCCGCGGACTTCCTTGTCACTCCGCGGCTTCTATAATACACACGCTCGTTACGCTGACCTATCCTCGCTTCCTTCGTGGGTCGTCTGACACGTGCCCTCTGAGCAGCATTAAATACGAGTGGTTGGGGCTATCCAGTCCGTGCCAGGCGGTGTCAGTCCTCCCCTGTCACGTCTGTGTCAGTTGGACTATCCCCAACCGTTGATTACATCTTACCTCGTGATGGGGTAGAGTAACTCATTGGTGTTGTGTGGGATCATCTATTTTGGATCCTCCCTCATCTTCGATCGTTGGTCTTGACGGATGGCACGTTGTCTAAAACGCCATGGATGCCCCTATGTGTCATCCCTCTTTGAGACATGGCCTCCACGTGGACCCTGGTAGTGCACGTGGCAATGGAGATAAATAAGTGTACTTACAAATTTGATATCTATGTTTATACTCGTTACGTATGTGTTTTAAAATGCTTTTCAAATGTACAAAATTTACGAAAATCCATGGTATAGTTTGAGAGATAAATCATTTTTAAATTTTATAAATTATTATCTATAAGGGTATAATTGTAAAAAAATATTTAAAAATATTCCTTCTCATTCCTTGCCTTAAGAATTTTACAAACTTGAACTACGTCATCTAATAGTGAGACGGAGGGAGTACATAGATTGGATAAAAAATGAATGCTTGCACTAGTTTACCTCCTCTTCTCATCTTTTCATGAAAACCATATTTTAGCGAAAATACAGGTCGGCCTACTTCTTTGTATTTGTTGTGGATGTATTCATTACCATGCCAACCCCATGTCATGTAAGAAAATGACGTTGACATCACTGGCGTCATCTTACTAATATAAAGAAAAGAGGTATTTTTGGTGAAGCTTTTTCACATGACAATAATACCCTTAATATTTGTATATTTACAGGAATACCATTGTTTTAAAAATAGATCAAAAAAATTAGTAAAACTTAGATATCTTTAAAAATATACATCTGATTTTTCTGAAATTAATATATTTAAAACCTCTTTAAATTATCTACGTAATGAGACAAACAAGATATTAAATTTTTTTCTTAGATTTTTTTCCATTATTATCAAATTTGGTGTTGTTAAAGAATCCATTCAAGTGTGCATCGCACATGTGGCCTTACTAGTAGTAAATAAATGTTATGTTTTTTTTTTTTTTGATCAGAAATGAATGTTGATGTTGTTATCTGCTCTCTATGGTCAACACAACAATGACGTTGACATCTTGTTCTATATTGTTCCTGTGCTTATGTGGCACATGATGTGACAAATCTTTTTTGCTGTTCGCTCTTTTGAAACAGATTATCTGATGATTTTTGGGATGTCATGAGTCTCACCATCGACAAGTTGAACTGAACAGGAATAATATTGATCCGGTTCCTTTTGGTTGGGCCAACAGTTGGAACCAATCCAAAGTCCGTTCAGAATTTTAACTAAGCCAGACTCACTACTAGCTCCATGGACTGTCAAGATACTTGCATCCACCCACTTCCAAATAGAATAATTAAAGAATATGTATATAGATGCATTAAATTGTTAGAACATTTATACTTAATTAACCTAATTTGATTGAGGCCAAAGATATTAATTGGGGGCCTCCCACTAGAGGACAAAAAAGGTCACCCAAACCTAATTTGGGTCACCCCTTAGTAAAGTTTTTTCTAAATACCAAAACTGCCCCTAAATGATTAGTATTAAAACTTAATAAGTTAATTTAATTAGTGTGGTTAGATTATGTTAGATTAAAAATCTTTTTTTTTTTTTTTTTTTTTTTTTTTTTTTTTTGAGTTGAGAAGAAGAAGAGGAGGTTTTAGAGTAAAACTTGGGGTTTTTAGAAATGAGTAATTCAAGTAGGGGAATTGATGTTGGAGAAGGTTCAAGTAACAAAGATGATTGTGTTGATGGTAAGATTATCTTAAATTCTCCCATGGATTGGATATATGTCGCAACACGTAGAAAGAGTCGTCAATGTCGAGGATGTATACCCCAACGACTCTATAAAGTCACAATGTATTGACACCAAAAATGACGACTCAAACCTACAACTTTTCCAGGTGATGAAAAATCGTCGGGTAATATGATATACCCCGACGACTCAAACCTCGTAACTTTTCCAAGTTATGAAAAATCGTCGCCGTAATATGATATACCCCGACGACTCTTAGCAGGCCACAAAGAGTCGTTATTTTACGTGTTTATACCAAGACGACTCTAAAAATATTTGGGACAGAGAGGGCAGTTTGTTTTTCGCCCGGGGTCGTTGACCTTTAAAAAGGGTCATCCATAGAGGATCGTCATAGGTTTCTATATTATGTTAACGACTCTAATATAGGGTAAAAAATATGAAAACCAGAAATATGGTCGTTATCTTGATCATCATATACCCTAACGATTTTTCATGGTCTCTACATGCATATGAAAAGTCGTTAGGGTTTAGGCTTGTCGAATTGACGACCCTTTTACTGTAACTGAAATTTTTCGGGTGATTTTTTTTTTTTTCTTGGAGTCGTTAATGGAGGAGAAGAGAAGAGTCGAGAGGGTGAGAGGGGAGGGAGTGATCTTTTTGTTTAGAACTAGAAATGAATTGGGGCTTAGGATTAAGGGTTAATAAGTTTTTAAGATTTATTTTTAGTGAAGGGTAAAATAGTACTTTCACAACCGGTTTAATACGCCCCTGAAAAAATTGGGTGCAAATAAAATGTCAAGGCCCCCAATTAAAATGTTTGGCCCCCAATCAAATTAGGTTAATTAATTGTTTGGTGTCACCACCAAATTGCAAGATTGCTAATAGGGGACTGGTTTTGCTTGGGGTGTACCAAATGTTAATAAGACAAAACATCATTTGTCTTGGGATTGGTATGCCCCAAACAAATTGGTACCCACATTAGCAGCCTTGCCAAATTGTATATGGTTTTTCACCGAACCAATGCCTGCAATAAAGTTCCAGAAATTAACCCTTCGAAAAAAAATAATATCTTATACTACCAACCCAACAACGGGTCCGGGTAGTACACTGCCCAAAACCGGATCCTATTATTTCCACCAGTTCCGGGTTCGGTTCGTAAATTCATGGACCCAGAACCGGACCCTATTGAATCGGTTCCGGTATTGAACGGGTATTTGATGTTCAATTTCACCCTTTTACCACATAATGAAAATACACATCAGTACAATGACAAAAATCCCAGAGCTCTTAAACTAGCAACGCATACAAAGTAGCAACTTCAAACACATAAAACTTTCTCCCAAATACGGCAGTTCCTGGATAGATATAACACAACCTTTCCTCCCCATACTTTCCTTGTCCCCTCAAAAAGTTTTGCTTATTTTTTTGACAGTAGATGAAACAAGTGAATCACAGGGTTCTTCGATATATATCCAAATCTCCCATACCGTGTAGAGATTGGGCAAATGATTCAAATAGGTCAATTGCTGCACCTGTGTACAAATGATAATTATTGACAGTTGAATCTATTAACCATTATAATAAGATCCAATATGAGCATAGATGAACTGTCATAATATATAACTTCCATTTTCAGAACTGATCAAACTTGGAAGCATTCAAAAATGAAATTCGTAATCAACACTTATCAAACATATTAGGAGCATATCTTATTTCATAATCATTTTACATACGTATCAAATTGATTACCAATTTTCAACTGTACCATGAACATAAATTCAACAGTAAAATGTTGATTGATTAGTTTAGTAAGGAAATTAAGCTTGATGCGAAAATATACAATCAACCTTCATTAAAACGTAATAAAATAACTTGCGAATTAATCATTAAGAACAATATCTCCATTGATCGAATGATTTCTTAAACTCAAAAAGATCTTACAAAGAAAAAATTGGAAAATCTTACCCCATTAGATTCAAGTGATGTTCAGTTAGAAAAATGAAGAAGATAGGGAAGAAATCATAGTAATTTAGCCGTCATGGAAATTCATCCTAATTTAGGTTCTTAATTTGAAACAGCAAGAATTGATATAAATTGATTCAAGAGTTTACAATGTTTGCTTCCTTTTCCAGCAAGCTTCTAATATTACCGGGAGCGTCATTACACCAAACTCTATTAATTTTTCCTACTCTAGCTGACTTAGACAAAACATCAGCTATTTTATTTTTCTCTTTTTGCACATAGTGACAGTGCCAAGAGCTAAAAGATTGAGAAAAGATCTTAATGTCTTTAACAAGATATGGAGTCTCCAGTCAATGGAGTAGTCTTCCTTGGTAACAGCATCAACAATGAGCTTTGAGTCCAGTTCGAAAAATACCTCCTGCAATTTCTTGTCCTTTGCCCACTTAACAGCTTCCCATAGTCCCCTGCACTCTGCATGCTCCGCACTTGTTGATTCAGCTAAGTAGATGCATTTTGATCCAGCGTGTTTCCCTGCAAAATTACGCAAAATAAGACCAATGCTACCAGTATTGTTATAGTAAGAACCATCAACATTAAGAGTAAAAGCTCCATATGGAGGTGGAGACTAATGCAAGTTTATTCTAATTTGCTTATGTATGTTGTGTGGTTTCCTGCAAGCCATTTCAGCATACTCAGAATATACTTCCTGCATTTCTGAATTATAATCTCTGGAGATGTGGTTGAGTCTTAGAAAACCTTGTTACACCTCTGTGACCATATACACCAAGCAACTATTGTAATCTTGCAAATGTTGTCCTCCTTAATTTGACCAGCTTCGAGACTTTCAAACCATGAACAAATCTAGTCCACCAGATTTCCATTAACAGGAGTATGAATTCCCAAGGAAGCAAACCAAACAGGTTTTACCAGTGAGCATTCAAGGATGCAGTGTGTAGCAGTTTCAACTACTTGAGAAAAGAAAGGACAGCTGAAATCTCCATTCTGAATTGCATAAGTTAGCTTGTCCCCGGTAGGAAGAATATCCTTTACACATTTCCATAAGAATCTGTTAATCCTTGGTAGGAGTGGTAATTTCGAGCCTCTTAAATATTTTCTTCATTCTTGTTGAAGTAGGTGGAAGTATTGCAATTTCAAACATCTTCTTATAGGCAGATTTTACTGTCAATTTTCCATTTTTTTTCAAGAGACCAGACCATCTTATCTTCATGATGAGGGAAAATATTCATGGAAAGTATAAGTCTTGCATTAGAGTCCTCAAAAAGAGATTGAATTAGATCTGCATTCCAACTTGTATTATCTGTGTTTTGAAGCTGGTAGACATAGGTGTATTGCTCAGCATTTGTTGCATTATTTCTTGGAGTTGGTGGAATATCAAGACCCTGGATCCACTTATGCTTCCAGATAAGAATGAGATGACCATTACCTAGACTCCATAAGCTATATTGTTGTATGAAACTTAGTTCTGAGCTAATACTGATCCAAGACCAAGTGGCAGAAGAACATTTCTTTACGTTGAAGATATCCCCATTTGGGAAATAATTTGCTTGAAGAGATCTGGAGCAGATGGAAGATTGATCAGAGCATAACCTCCATGTAGACTTAACAAGCAGTGCTCTGTTGAAAATATGGAGATCTCTAAATCCCAAACCGCCTTTTTCTTTTGGGGCATTAACACTCTTCCAAGTAACAAGTTGTCTTCCCTTGTTAATTTTCTTCTTTATCCAAAACTTTTGTTGTGTAGTTCATCTTCCTTATTGTCGTGTCTGGCAATTTGAAGCTTGTCATATGATGAACAGGGATGGAATTAGTTACATTCCTCGCCATAATTGATCTGGCAGCTTCTGACATATTAATGCATCTCCACTTAGCTAGTCTATTATCCATTTTGTCACCCAGAATTGAGAATGGAATTTTCTTGTTTCTTCCTATGAAGAAAGGCAGTCCCAAATACTTTTCATCATTCAGATTTAGTTGTCTTACCTGTAAAGTACCACTTATGATCTGACATTGAGGGGGATTCATGTTCTTGCTGAAATAAACAACAGATTTACTGAAGTTAATTAACTGACCTGAGCAAGAACTAAATTCTTCAATTACTTGAAGCAGTTTAGTTATTTGATCCAGATTTGCCTTGCAGAATAATAAACAGTCATCTGCAAATAAAAGGTGATTTATTTTTGGTGCAGATCTAGAAATTTTCATACCAGTTAATTGCATGGTAACTTCACAATGATAGAGCTCCCTTGAAAATGCTTTCATTGCTAAGATAAAGAGATAAGGGGATAGGGGATCCCCTTGTCTAATGCCTCTTGTAGGTTTGAAGGATGAAGAAGGAGAGCCATTAATCATTATCTCTATTTGAGTAGTAGAGATACATTCAGAAATAAGATGACATATTTTATCACCAAATCCAAATTTCTCGAGAACTTCATTAAGGAAACTCTATTCTAGCCTGTCAAAGGATTTGGACATGTCCATTTTTAGTGCAAGGTGACCAGATCTACCTTTTTTCCTCTTCATTGCTTGAACAAGTTCTTGGACCATGCAAACATTCTCTGAGATTAGTCTTCCTGGGACATAGGATGACTGCATTGGAGATATAATATTATCCATGTGCTTCTTTAATCTTAGAGCCAAAATCTTGGAGATGATTTTGTATATTGTGTTGCAGAGGGCAATGGGCCTATAATCTTCTGGTTTTTTAGGGGAAGAGACTTTGGGAATTAAAGATATTCTAGTGTTATTTATCTTCTTCAAGAGGTGACCTGAATGAAAGAATGCTTGAACCATTCTACAAATATCTTCTTTACCACCTTCCATTGAGACTGATAAAAACCAGGAGGAAAACCATCAGGACCTGGAGATGTCCATGGATCCATGGACATTAAAGCTTTATGTATTTCTTTCTCATCTGGTGGTGAAATAAGAGCATTGTTGTCTTGCTGGTTGATGATTACAGGGATATGCTCTAGAAAATAATAGTTGTCACTGGGATTTGATGTTGAACTGATATTCTTGAAGTGTGTCACCAGAAGTTGTTCAATTGAGGTTCTGTCTTGGCACCTGTTCCTGAATTATCATGACCA
>JAJJWW010013025.1:0-19494 GCA_023531295.1 Papaver armeniacum | reverse complement strand
TACAACCCAATCCTGACACAAGAGTAAAACCAGGCCTCAACCCCAATGCTCGAATTGGCACCATAACGAAAGCTCAAATAGAAGCCCGATTAACACTGGAATAACAATGATCCGAAACCAAAAGATTCTAAATATTAACATTAGAAGTGAGATGCTAACTAGGAATGCAAAGAAAGAAACAGAAAATATCTATTGCATCAATCCCATACCCAAAGTGATAATAGAACACAACTCTCAACGATAATGCATAACAACTTACAGATATCGTTGAACCGTAAATGTGCTTTCCCTGCTTTAAAGTGCCTGATGAAGCATCTTGCTCCAGTGAAAGAAGTCCAGATGGAAAAACTTGCAATAAAGAAGGCATAGAGATCTAAAGAAAGAAGTTGGAAACTTAGTGTTAACAATACAATTCACCTAAAAAGCGTGGAATTGAGCAGAAACCAGTGGGGATACAATGTTACAAGCATATTACCGTTGCACTTGATGCCATGAGTTATTGGGAGATTAGAAATGGAACTGAGCAATACACGTCCTAGTGGTAGGCATACGATTATCAAAGATGTACTGAGGAGAAGCAACGTTATCCACGCCAGAACAACCAACAACACAAGACAGAAATTGAAAGCATGCCTGCAAAATAGTCCAGTAGAAGATTTAAGCTAAAATTTGGAGTAGAAGACAAGATACAGTACCAGGTGCATGAAAATATCTCATAAATCACCAAATTTGACATTTCAAAAGCAATTAGTGAGCACACAAGACATTTCACTATAAATATCTTTTGACAGAATGTATTCCACACGTAAATGTGACGACGATCTACACAACTGAAATTACTTACCCATCATCAATTTCATCGCTTGCATAGTTTCCTACACCGTCAAAATTCTGTGAGGTAAAATTAGTTTTTGTTTGGATCTTGAGCAGCAATGAGTCCATCATGCTGTCTGTCCTGCTGCCTTTCCACTTCCACATTCTCCTTCCTACCAATGTCCTCAGGTCTGGAACGCAAGAAACCACTTAAGCCAGAGAACACAGCAAACTGAATGTAACCCATTGATGGAGAAGAGCTACAACTGTTTCCCTCAGTTCAATTGTATATGGTAAGCATAACTGGAGCACAAGCATGACTACAGGAATCTCGGTGAATGGGTCAGATGCACTGCAATTTGGAAAGAACCTGATTTAATGTTACCCTTCGAAGCGAACAGAAATGAAAAGTAGAAATGTGGTTCATAAGTAGTAGGTGGCAACTTACGAAATATGCAGAGGGAAGATAGTTGGTGCTAATTGCATGGCTAGTACAACTGGTAAATATATAAGAAATACTATCAAAATGTCATTAACGGCAATAGAGAACAGAAATTGTCTAGCTTGCACTTGCACATCAGTCAGATAACTACATGTAAAATCTTGGAGATTGGATCTGCTAGATCTTGAAATAAGTATTGAACTTCTTTATGCAAAACCTGAAAAAGTAGTTAAAGGCAATATATTATCAAAAACACTACACATAAAACTGGTGGATTACACAACTGAAATTGAACTTCTTCAGTGAGTTAACTGCTGAACTTTGTAAATGGCATGAATATTGACTAAAGCTGCGAAGAAGAACCAGGAAAGACAATGCAGTACAATTCGTCCCAACGAGCACGGCACGAATATCAGCACACCAAGGATAATCAGAAACTGCAAAAGAGAATGAGAGGATAACTTCATAATTTTAATGTATTAAATCTTTAAACCAGCAATAGTTTGAGATTATTGAAGTATTTATTCTTTATAATTGCTGTAACTGGAGGTGGTCTTAGACGGATAACAGAATCATTCGCATATTAGAACCATTTTTGCATCACACGGCATATGCTGAACTTATCATGAAAAAATCTTCAACTTATGCAGTGCAATATTTGATTATTTATGTTGAGACACTAGGATGTAATGTAACTCATAAACCTAACCAATTGAATACTAGATAACTTAAATAGAAGGAATGGAACTTACATTTCTCATATCGGTGGCCAAGTTAATACAAATCCTTCGTAGAGGAACATCATAGGTGAATTCCAGATGCAAAGTATAGCCACACAATACCATTACCATCGCCTCAACTAATAGACAACCAATTCCATATAACCAGTCCATCATAAGTGTTGAAGGAGACATATGACTATGAACTAATAATTCATATACTTCAGAAAGGCTCCTCACAAAATACAAACGGCATATCCAGGTTGTATGAGCAAAGGTACCATAAAGAGTAGGTAAAAAACTGAAACCAAAAACATCACACAGATGTGCAGAACATGGCATGATTTCATTGCAATCCCACCCACAAACTCTCTGAGAGGTAGTCTTGCCGGAGTATTCTCAGCATAAACACGATATACAGAAAATTTGATGTTTACACACCGCAAAACCATCGGACTAATTCAACATAAAAAGGCAAAATCAAAAATATATAAAATCCATGTTTCATCAAACATAAAAACCTAACTAACAAATTGAATCAGAGATAGAGAGAAACCTCGCATTCAAAAGTGACGCGTTGCGCCATCCACTGGAGGAGACATTTTGGATGAACAAATTGTAAAGTTTGTTAATAACCTTCAGTACAAGAATGTGGTCTGCAAGATAACCAAATCTTGGCAGTCAAGTATTTCTTAAGATTAGGAAATAGGTAGGAGTCTGGACTTAGGAAATTAATAGAACTTGGTCGGCAAGAATTTATTCTTGAGCCTGCAAGTTCTGTCAAGTATAAATAGGTTGGTTTCCGTAGAGGTAAATACTACAGCTTTTGAGAGCTTTTTCCTCTAGTCGTAGGTTTACACAATATTGAGAGTTTTACTCTTGTCGATGGTTGTGAGATTAGAGTGAAAAGGTAAGGACTACACGGGTTCTTATAATTGTTCTTCGACTTTCATATAGTGAAAAGTATCATCATTCTACGAGTGGACGTAGGTACGCTGAACCACTATAAAATTCTCTGTGTCAAGTTTGCTATTCTCCGGTTTTGGTTCTTTGTTTGTTGGATGATACTTCTTTGTGTGAGATTGTTATAAACTAACTAGACGATTCGGACCTTACAATGGCATCGAGCTAGGTCGTCTAGTTTTGTTTACTCAAAGATCAAAGTAGACAGGTTAGAGATGGTAGGACCATCAGGAGAAGTTCCATCTGCAGCAAAAACATCAACAGCAAAGTATGCAACCATGAGGATCGATGTGGAGAAGTTTAATGGGAGGACAGATTTTGGACTTTGGCAAGTTCAAATTAAGGATGCGCTGATTCAACAAGGTCTGCATAAAGCCTTGAAGGAAAACAGACCGACAGATATGACTGATGATGATGAATGGGAAGAATATGATTTGCAGGCTTGTGCTGCAATTCGTTCGTGTTTATCCAAGGAGGTCATGTACAATGTTATGTCTGAAAAGTCTGCAAAATCTTTGTGGACAAAATTGGAGGGTTTGTACATGACAAAGTCTCTCACAAGTAGATTGTTTCGCAAGAAACAAATGTATCGATTCCGATTCAAAGAAGGTACGTCTGTTAACGAGCATATTAATAGTTTCAATAAGTTGATGACTGAATTGACTAATGTTGGAGAAGTTGTTAAAGACGAAGATCAAGCTATGCTACTACTATGTTCTTTTCCAGATACATATGATACATTGATACAAAGTACACTGGCATCAAATGATACTATCAAACTAGATGATGTAATTGCTGCATTATTAAGGATGAGTTCCGTAAGAAGGATGCAAATGGAAAGTGATCACCGTAGGGTTATAAGTAAACAATGAGAAGAATGTACAAAACCGAAAGAACAAAATCCAAGTTTAAGGGAAAAACAAAGGGAAGTCCTAATGTTATTGGTGTCATGAAAAGGGCACCGAAGAGAGATTATCCTGCTCAAAGCTAAAGAGAATCGTGAGTTAAATTCACAAGCAGCTGAATAGTCAAGAAGGTTCAAAACAGAAGTGCTGACGGTTACATGGGTGATCATCATGAAGTATGGATTTTTGATTCTCAAGGCTTTGTTCTTATCATATGAGTCCAAATAAGGACCGGTTTTACTTCTTATGAATCAGAGGTGGTATCGTACTACTTGGTAATAATTATGCTTGTGGTATAGTTGGGATTGGAACAATTAAGATCAAAATCATGAAGGTAAAGTACACACTTTATCTTAGGTAAGGCATATTCCCGATTTTGAAGAAAAATTTGATATCACTTGGTACTTTAGTCCATGGGTTATCGATTGTAAATGGAAGGTGGATTTACGAAGGTTTTAAATTCAGATTCTAAAGTGGTGATTCAAGCTAAGAGAGAAAAAGAAATTTATATTTCTTACAATGAGTGAACTGGTAGACGCGAGTTTATATTTGAGTCGAAAATAATGAAGATTCTATAATAAACTTTGGCATAGCTGCCAATGGGGCATATAAGTGAGAAAGGACTAGAGATTTTATGCAAGCAAGGTTTGCTTGAAAACTCGAAGAAAAAGCTAAACTACATTTCGTCGTGAACACCGTGTTTACGGAAAACAACATGGTGAAGTTTGGTAAAGCAATCTATCGTACTAAGAGTATCAGGATTACATACATACCGATGTATGGGGTCCTCTAAGGAAGTATCCAAAGGAGGAAGAGGTACTTGTCACTTTTATCGACGCATTTCTCTCAATATATCTAATATATTTCACTATGAGTAACTTCTTGACAAAGACAAGATACGCATATCAGCATGAAAATATCTAATATATCACAAATTTTGACATATCAAAAGCAATTAGGCGAACATGTTAGATAGTTCACTATGAATATTCTTGACAATAACGATTCCACACATGAATATGATAGAAATTAAATTTTCTTCGGTACTAAACTAAGAAACAAAGATTACACTAATGAAATCACTGCATCATCAATCGCATCAATTGAAATCACTTACCCACATTTTATTATGATCATCAAATACCCTCCCCGCCGACTTTCCACTTGTAGGTCTAAATAATCCACATGGATAGGTGGAGCCATCCCGGTCAAGGCCCACCAAGAAAAGCAAGTAATTAGAAGCAATCAATCATCTCATCGTGATCTCGGCGCGAGAAAAGAGGAATGGAGACAAAATGGCAGAGATCGACACAAAGAAGGAAAAAGTTCTCGGATGTGATGCTCATCGAAAGAGGGAATTAATACACCGACAGAGTTGCAAGAGATAAGGAGAACTCTGTCAGCTGACTTTACCAGAATCTAAGGGGCGACGTCGATCACCTCCACCTAACAAGCAATACGGTGATGATACCACTCCTGGCCAGATGCCTCGAATTTTCTTCTGAGCAAAGGAAAGATCAAAGTGAGCATCAAATGCAATGCCCAGAGGAACATCACAATACACAGCCCAACACTATAACATCGATGTATCACCTTGTAGCTATAAATAGAGATCGTGTAGAGAGATAGCAAGAAGAGAGAAAGGACACCTAGTAACAGAGAGAAGATACATCTTGTGAACAACTAAGTAAAAGATCACCTTTTCACCTCTGTGGGACGTAGGTAATCACACTGAACACGGAGATCTTTGTGTCTTTCTACTCTTGTTTGTTTACTTGTGTGTATGTTTAGAGTTTCTTTTGGATGTAGTGGTAGATTTTCTTACATCTAAGACTAAAGCCGACTAAGGGGACCGTGTAACATCTTTGGATACCTTTGAGATAGGTTACCAAAAGAGAGGAATCCAAGCTCCTAAATCACCTGGAGTGTTAGTTGAAGCTAAGGGAGAAACTCTTTTGGTTAAAGGTGTTGATAGCCAAAGCTTGAACATGGATTTTTGTTTTTCATAGAAAATAATTTTCTTAGCAAAATCTTGTTATGCTTCTAGCGTAAGACTGTTTTTTTTTTTGCTTTCTATTGAACAGTTGTTAAGATTACACCACTAAACTAAACTTCTGTCTAAGTTGTACAAGCGAAGTTATTAGAAGATCCGCAAGGTCCCGAATAACATCTTTTTGGATGTTGGTGAAGCTAGAGTGAAATTCTACCTCATTGTACACCTTTCCGTCTCAATCGTTAGAACTGCGCAATACTCTAATGGTTGAAGTACGTAGGATGTTAGATTTATTGCCTTAAAGTTTATCTATGTGATTAGAAGTTCGGTTTCATTACGCTTGTTGTCATTTACCTAACTTCAAAAGCCTTGTTTAATGTTAGTTTAACTTATTTAGATGTTTTCACCATATTTACTTCACGATTGAGTAACCTAAGACTTCTTACACTATGAGTGAGGGATTACGACCAGGGAAGTTCGATTAATCCTCTTACATCGAGTCAAGTGTTTCTTGCAGTGAGTTAAGATCGTCTTGTCTTCGATCCGAGTTGCTTCCTCATAACACCTCAAAGCTCCCGAATGGATCATCTTTTGGATGGTCGGTGAAGCTAAATTGAAAACGTTATCCCGCTGTTTAAACTTTCCTAGTGAGTTAAATAAAGCGTAATAGTAGTGAGGACAAACTAACTCGAAGACACTGAGCTAGTTTTTCTAAACTACTACCGAAAAGGAGTATAGTGAGCACTTTATTAATAAGTCTCATCTGGGATCCTACGCTAAAAGCCTCACATCATCAAAAAGAAACTAATTGACTCAAAATGCATTGTCTTCGGGAATTTTCTAATCCGCACAGTAGACAACAAAGACGATAGTCGATAAAGATTGTCGTTATTATCGACCATAGCCAAGAAAGAAATCTGTCGATCTAACGTACGGACGATTAATGACTTCTGGCACTAGTATGCAGAAACGTCTTAAATGTTGAATGTTAGGACAAACAATAATTAATGTGTAGAGGAAGTACCGAAAGCAATATATCAGGGCAACTTTACAAAATTTGTCTTTTACGGTTGTAGGATTATAATATCGCAACGTACAAGGTTCGCGGGATTAGTAAACGACAGCGTCGCGAGGGAGTCGCAGGAAGCTAAAATAAACGACGCAATGGATAACGACAAGCAAAACATAAGGAAGACATGAAACCCTGGCGAAGGTTAAGAAGTGTCGAGAGAATGAAGATTTGTACACTGGCGACACTGGCGCGAGTCATTCAGAAAATAAAGGACAGCTGGTAGTCATTCATTATGTAATACCCTATATAAAGGGTTGAGTAAATTACCGTTGTAAGAAGATCTTTTTCGAATTGTTGAGCAAGTCATTAGAGAGAGAAAAGTTTAAGAGTGTTTTAATTTCTAAGTGTAATCCTATCCTTCCCCTGGTGAACATTTCATGAAATTAATTAATAAACATTCTTAATCATTCATCTTTCAATGTGTTAATCGAAAGTAGTAATTAAATGAGGGGTGTATTGTGGGATTTCCCGTAACTACATATGCGCTAGAAACAGGGGACGAAAGCGAGATTGACACGGAGATTGGAAAGAATTTGGATTAAAAGAGAAAAGATTTGAGGTGATTCTCAAGAATTCATTGAAAAAAGAAAATGGCTGCAAGAAGAAAACGCATAAGGGCAACCAACAATCGTGAGAAGAAGTGGGAGACTTGGCTGGAAAGAAGGAGGAGAGAGGAGAATCATCAAGGATGAATATGAGAAATGATGAAGAAAATCAAAATCGCCCACCGATCTCCCAAGTAGCAAACGCAAATTGGGTGGGATTATGATGAGTAAGTGTACACTTGGAGGTCCGACTCAAGATGAGAGGAGAATAGCAGGCAGAACAATGGGACAAGGAGAAGGAGAGCAAGGAATGAATGGAGAAATGAATCCAGAAATGAAGAAATCGCATTAAAGATTGAGGCAAACAATACATGAAGAAAGGAGCAGGAAAGGCGTGTAGGAACGAGCAAACTTGACAAGACAAGAATCATGAGCCGAGGATGGAAAATATGAGATTGCAAAATAGAAGATCAAGAAGTAGCCGAGATCAAGTTCAAGGACTTAATAGGAAGAAAGAAAGGAGAGTTTTACCAACAGTAAAGCACCAAGAAAACCAACAAGAAACACAAAACTAAACACAGAAAGATGGCGGAAGTTAAGAGGGGAAACTGAAGATCGTTATATTCCTCACTCAAAATTTCCAAGATGAGCGTGAGTAGGGAAAGTCAAGAAAACATAACTCAAGGGCCGAACGACCTACCGCAAAGGAAGAGTAATCTTGCACTGAGAGAAGCATTGAAAGGCAAAAAAGAGATCGAAGATGACATTGAGAGACATTATGTTGAACAAGCACGCTTTAGCCTTAGCTACTTGAGAGAAAGGGTAGAGCGTAAATAGAAAATCAAGAGATGGAAGAAGCAATCCTAAGCAATAACAAAATGGCACGACAACCGAGAAAGTGATGAGGGAACAAAATCGTACCAATAGAAATATTAATGAGAGTATGAGAGGGCGAGAAGAGCCGAGAGACAGCCAAAGAAGAGAGAACAAATGTAGCATAATGGCGTGCGAATTGAAGATAGAAATGGAAGAAGGAGGTCAGAGAAAGAAGAAAGAAAAATGATAGAGCAAGAAAGCCAAAGCGGTGCACGAGCGTAGAAGGAGAGAGGAAGAACTAAAAGACCATTAGAATCCAAATTCTAAGGCAAATGAACAAATATTGAACGTTTGAAATGAGAGGATTACGAATAATAGAAGGGAAGGAGGAAGGAGACACGGGACGGTTTATCATGAAGCTGCGAAGAATCCTTTCACGTTAGAAGTACAATTGGGGGGATACCTCCTAAATGCAATTTGCCTACATTAGTCAAAGATTTTTTGACGGAACAACCCGTACGATACAAAGACATTAAAGCTTATATGAGGTGTAATGCTATGAAACAGAGTCATGATGCTATACCATGCAAGTACTTTCAAGGCTGCTTAACGAGAAGCGTTAAATGGTTCAAGGTTTACCCAGAACACGATCACGTCGCTTAACCATTTGCAAGCTACATTTTTAGGGAGCGTATATAAGCAACAACTTCACGCGACCAGAATCAAGACGTTGCTCGGCTGGAAACAAAGAATCGGGCGAGAGCTTAAGGCAATTGACAATAAGATGGAGGACCATGTGTAGTGAAATGCAGGTGACGAGTTGAGGAAAGATATCTTATTCTCTCATTTGTAAATGCCTCTTTCGCGACTAATTTACTATACATTCAAATTTTTAGAATCAAAAATACAATCACGGGCGTAGAATCATGAACTATAGAAGAATATATTGCCTTGGAAGAAAGACAAATGAAAATGGAATCTTATCCGATCGTGAACACAAGTTCGAACGTCGCGAACGCTAGCTTGTTACCTAAATTCATAAATGCGGTGGTGGGCGCACTTCGCAAGGACAACAAGAAAGGAAGGCCGATGATGGACCATGGGATGAGAGCTATGGGAAGTCGCGACCAAGAAGAGTTTGAACGAGAAAGAAACTACTACAACCGTGGCAGCAATAATAAGATTCGAGGCTAGATCATGTGCAAGAAACCTATGAGTGGCGAAGACGAATAACTGGGTGGAGGGCGAGAGAAGTCAGCGAGGAATAATATGGGAAGAAATTAAGATGCCTCCACCGAATGCTAGTGGAAAAGATCTCGGGAAGCTATACTTGTGATGGAAGATACCGCACCTTGATATGTGGGATGGAACCATCATCTCGGGAGAGAGAAGCCATGAGTTTTGCTCTTATCACCGCACGGACATAAAACAAATGACCGCGTAAAACCTAAAGAGAATTATTCTTAGAATGATTGATCGTGGAAAGCTAAATCACTTTCTAAAAGATGAAAAAAGGTCGACATTGCCACCACCGCCAAATGCACGGAATGGGTTTTAAAGAAAAAAAAGAAACATTTGTGATAAGTAGGAACAAAAGCTAAAAATTTGAATTGCAATTCTATTGTCCACTCATATCGCACAATCGAAGATTTTCACGACAACGGTACTCGTTAGGTTTTTGCGAGAGATGCTAATGATAAAGAAATAATGAGCCTGGCGAGAACGACAAAAGAAAAGTGGCAAATGAAGACTATTTCTTTCTCTCGCAGAATGACGTGCCAAAAAGGAAGAGAAGCACATGACAGCCCATTGGTTTGAAACTAGATTAACCAAAACCGATGACGAGAGAGGATGAAGCGTAAGATTGCCGGGCGATCAACCGAATCCCTAATCGACACCCAAGTTCTAAGAATATTCTTTTTACTACACTTACAAGACGATGGGAGAAAGGATGAGGATTTGATCCTCGACATACAAAATATCTGCTTTAATGGTACTCGCAAACAAGCCAAAGGGAGAGGTTCATGTGAGAATACCTTTACAAGGTCTATCAACTGATGTTTTATTTTGTGTGATTGACGTGGAGTCTCCGTATAATGCGTTGATTGGGAGGCCATGGCTTCATGAGATCTTTTGGGAGTCGCATCAACATACCACCAATGTATAAAGCCTCTATCCAAATGGCATCGGTATTATACATGGAGATTGGAAGGAGTCACAACAATGTCACGAGGTTGATGTGTGAAAGTTGCGAAGAGAGAAATGCCAAAAAGGAAGGTTGGAAGCAACACGTGAGGGACGAACGTGAGAAAGGAAAAATCCGATGGTAGATGTTATGAAGTGAGGACTGAACATACCTCGCAGAAGTGAATGCCTCGTAGACAGCGAGTATTGTGATAATAAAGAGGCGAAGGATAGGGAGGAACAAAAGGCATAAGAAGTGAGTAATTAACAAAAGGCAGAAGAAAGTAGCAAATTGGAGAAATGATGTAAGAGAATCTTCACTTAGTATATGAGAATTTGATTAAGAAAGAAAATGAAAATACAACAAATGAAATGAAATTACAAAATGCTTCGAAACAAATATCAACAAATAATGAAACATGAATGCTTGAATGACTCAACAAAAATAAATGAGCAAAAGAATGGGACGAACCTTTATGGCGTACACCCTAGTTCGCGAATAACATTTCGTAAGAGGCAAATGTAAGACCTAAAGTGCGTCATATAGGGGGTATCTCTCATGGCTCGGGGGGAAGGTTACACCGCTCCCGAAGCTTTGAGTCATGAAAATTTGGGGCCCCATGAAAGCCTATCCAAGAGGTACCTTGATTCCCAACTATATATATAAGGTTATACCCTCGGTTGGGCGGGAGGGTCTCTTCCAAGGAGCCAATGTATGCTCAAGGCGCCGAGGTACACCTGGTTGAGCTGGGAGCGCCGGGATGGATGAACCTACCCCGGCCATTCTTGGCAAGTCTTGGCATATGTTGCACTCGCCCGAAGAAAACTCCACTTAGGGTGCGATCTCGTAACCATAAACCCTATAGGTATAAGGGATAAGAGGCCGCGAAACAAGCGGGTTGTTAAGACTGGATGGGAGGAGCTAGTCTTGTATAATATGTTTCGCTCCTTGAAGGGGCAAATAGGAGAAGATAAAGGCGGCACTATCCATTAGGAAGTGCCAACAAAGACGCAAATGTCATGAGGCTTTGTTTTGCAAGGAGACTTAGGCTCGTCATATTTGTGCAATGATCCCGAAGAGGCAACAATACTAACACGAGGGTAAGACGAGATCAACGGGTTTTTGCATGCAAGTGCAAAGACGTCCCGCGATCTCGCCGCACGTACGCCAATTTCATAGGACTACGTTCCCGCAAGGAAATGTAGACTTATCATATTGTCGCAAACAAAAATATCCTGGAGAGGCAAAAATACTCAGATAAGACAAGGTCAATGGGTACGGGTTACATGAAAGTGTAAAGACGTCCTGCGATCTTGTCGCGATAAGAGATGGCAAAGTAAGACCTTTAATTAGGAAGGTCTTACTTAAAAGACCACCCAAAATGATAAGACGAGAAAAGTAGGTTTCTTCATTCATGGAGATACCTGCGACCTCGTCGCAATATTAAACTCCAACATTGAAGAAGAATACATTTCAAAAAATGACATCAGAAGATTCATCCTTCAATTATAACTAAACAAAATCTTTCATTTAAAGATGAATAACAGAGGCAAGTATGGGAATGGAATGCATAAAATATGGTTATTCACCTTCATATGACAGAGAGATACATCTACAACGATTAGCCAATTATATTATAAGGAAGAGTTGGTTAGATCAAAACATGCAAAAGAAGGGTAATGAAGACTGAATTCATGATTGATAATCCAAGAAGTTTACAAAAATGGAAGATATACATGTACGGATATTACACAAGATGCAAAGAGAAACAAAGAGATCATTTCTTTGGTGATTCTTCTTCTTCATCGATTCTTAGACTGATCACTCTCGCCGATTCTTCATCCGATAATTCTTCTTCTTCGCCGCTCGCTATCGAAACATCCGAGACATACATTTCGGGGACTTTTGGCAAGGATAGGATATGTACTAAGAGGGATCTTTTGATCTTTACAAACATATTCCATAGCTTGATTGCGAAAACGAATGGCATCATTATCAAGTTCAAACTCACGTGGTTTGAAATTGTCCTTCAACCTCGGAATACCTAGCCTCGCGAAGTGGGAGTCCTTAGCAAGTTGCTCTTTATCGACTCAAGCTCTCCAATCCTCGCATTGAAGTCTTTCTCATATTAACAAAATAAGCAATGAAGAGTTAATAATTAGACAAGAATATCACGAAATAAAAAAAACATGAAAAGGAATAATGAACAACCTTCTCTCAAATATCATATCCTTAACCAAGGCGTATGCTCGCGCAAGACTAACATCAACACCTAAATCATTTCCTCGACATTGTCTAAGACCTTCGCAGCCCAAGCAAATTCATCATTATTATTTATAACAAAAGCGAGCGAATTTGGTTCTCCCGTTCACTAAGTATGGAATTCAATGAAGTAATTCGTCCCGATTGACTTTGTACCGCGAGTAGAGACTTATGAAATTTGTCCAAGGCCTTCGCATTGTTGTTAGCAATGCGATCTTTTTCATCTATAAGGTCAAGCTAATTTCTGTTTAAAACTTTGGTTTTCTCTTGGGAATCGAGATACATTCGTTTAAATTGGTTGGATAAACTTAAAATGGACTGTGTTCCAATTTTTAAGAGTGCCAGATTTGGCTTCAGAAGTTCACTCGGTGAAAGGGAATTAACATCATTAGACCAACTACTTAAAGAATTGTTGAGATGAGTAAGAAGAAAGGTGTTGTCCATAGGCTCGGGGGATGAATGAAGAAGAATGGCTTAACCGGAGAGATTATATATGTCGCGAAGGTGATAAGTAAGATAACGGTATGCACCGAGAGACAAAAATAAGAAGAAAAAGAAGAGTTTTATACCATAAAGTTGCTTCGATTGGCACTTTGAAGAGTCGCAACTTTATTCTTGCGGGTAGAAGATTCAACCTCCAATTGTTGGATTCTGTCACAGACCTCGCAGCTCCATCTCAATTCTTTGATTTTTGCAATATTGAGAGTTCTTCTTAAGCGAGTGTTATATCTCTTCTCGAGATCCGAGGCACCTTAAAAGAAGTTTTTCCAACCTATAAAGGAAGACAGGAAAATCATTAATATATAATTAAAATTAAAGTCAACGGGGAAGTATGTTTGCATACATCCCAAAGAGCCAGTGCATTCGAGAAAGCTAGGAGACACAATTCTAGACTCCGGTTTAAGGAATTATTGCCTTCTAGTATAGCAGCATTACACACTTTTGCGAGAGCCTCGCAAAGGGAAGCTAGGGGAGCATCTCCCATTCCCGGAAAGAGTCGAGAAGATCTAGACAATTGATCCATAGGAGAACCGGTCAACGGATTCTCTTTAGCAAGAGAAGGATTCGTATCATGGTTATCCTCATCAGGGAATTCGGAGCTTGAGCTGAGACGGGAAGAAGACTGAGTTTTTCGCTTTTTAGATAATGGAACAGAAGATTTATCCGTGCGAGCGACGGTTTTACCCTTGCCTTTAATCTTCTCAGCTTCAGCTTCTTCAACATCAACCTTCGCATACAAACAAGGATAAGAAACAGAGGCAACAAGATTGTTTGAGGAAACAAAGGAAAGTGTTTCTTACTACATTTGTAAGTGATCGAAGTATTTCAAGAGTACTCGCCAATGGATTGTTCCTGTAGCTCTTCCTCAATTTGTTAATCTGAAAATTTCACATACTCAGCGAGAATAAAAAGAAAATTGCGAAAGCGAGATTTGAAGTGGAAAATATACCTCTTTTCCTTCTCGGGCCACTTAAACTCCCAAGGATGATAGTATCTGCGAGATTCGCAGGGAAGAATGTGTGAACCCGCGATGTAAGGGCCGTTTAGGAACAAGGGTACAACCCACCATTTTTCATCTTTGGAGTGGCGAGGAGTAGTATTGTTGCCCGGATGCCAATCAATGTCCTGCATGAGCAATTTATCCTCAGGGACATTATCTTTTCTTTTTAGGCGAATACCCCAGCGAGATTTCGCATGCCTCATGTTTATCACTGCATAATTCTCAAAAAAGTTCTCTACAGTGTACTTTTCAGCGACTATTTCCAAGTCCGCGAACTTGGGGTTTTTGACAGTAACAGGGTATAAAGATCCTTTGCCAGCACCACGGTTGGCGAATTCAAGCATTAGGCGAATGCAGTCGCCACTTAGTTGATAAACAGCCCGAGAGAATTTTTCATGAGCCAAGATTTCATAAAATAAAGGTATCTCAGGATTGTATAAGGGAATGGGAAGTCCTGCGAGAAGTTGACCTAGCGAAATTATAATCTTATGATCATCACATTGATGATCAGAAAACAGTTTTGCAGAAAGAATAGATGAAGGTTCTTGATCCGGGATGATTGATAGGGTAAAACCCTCCTTTTGCAACTTCTGTTGAACTTCAATAAAAGGAGTCTTATACGCACGATTAATTGAAGCCATTATCGGTATGGGAATGGATGAAGGATTGAAAATTGGGATTAACGATAGAATGGAGGAAGAAAGGATTTGAAATAGCAGGAGCGCAAATTGCGGAAAGAGAGAATTAAAGGAAAAGTTGCAGAGGGAGAATAAAAGAGGAAAAGAGAAGGAAAAGGAAACTATATATAGGGAAAAAGATCCTCGAGAAAAACGACGGCATTTAATGCGAGAAGAGACGTGAGCGGTCAAGAATAAACGGTTGAAAGAGACGTGTCAAGAGAAGAAAAAGAAGAAAAGACATCCGGTGATAAAATCCGGTAAGGGCACAGGATTGAAAAAGATAAAGATAAACGATCGCGGCAAATCAAAATGTTGATTCTCATGACATTTTCTCCCTCGCAAAGGAGATATGAGGTGCGATAGGAAACGATACTTCATATATATTTCAAAGAAGCTTCGGAACTTCGCCAAAGAATAGAGGCAAGTACGTACTTTTCAAGAAAAGTATTCTTTTGCCTCCTCACCAATTAAAACCAAGGATTACTACAACAATGGATTTTTCCTTAAAAATCACTCTTTAAGCAATATTCAAGGAAAAAAGGCAAGATGTAGGATTATAATATCGCAACGTACAAGGTTCGTGGGATTAGTAAACAATATGTCGCGAAGAAGCTCAGAAGCTAAAATAAACGACGCAATGGATAACGACAAGCAAAACATAAGGAAGACATGAAACCCTAGCGAAGGTTAAGAAGTGTCGCGAGAATGAAGATTTGTACACTGCGACACTTTTCTTTAGTCATTCCCGAAAATAAAAGGACAGCCTTAGCCGCTCCATTATGTAATACCCTATATAAAGGGTTGAGTAAGTCTCGTTGTAAGGGGAGATCTTTTTCTAATTGTTGAGCAAGTCATTAGGAGAGAGAAAAGTTTAAGAGTGTTTTAATTTCTAAGTGTAATCCTATCCTTCCTGTGTGAACATTTCATGAAATTAATTAATAAACATTCTTAATCATTCATCTTTCAATGTGTTAATCGAGTAGAATTAAATGAGGGGTGTATTGTGGGATTTCCTGCAACTACAACGGTCAGAGACCACTTGAGTGCTTAGACCAACACGCAAGTATAAAACGGAATTGTACTGCAAAAACTTTTTCTGCCCTATGCAGAACTGTTGTACTTTATCCTTAACCTTTTCAAAACAAATCCTATAAGTATTATGTACTTTGCTTACGTAGGTAGGGACGGACGGGCGAGCCGAGGCGTAAGAGAAACATTGAAGGCGCTGGCGAGCACCTCTAGAACAAGTAGGATCCTCAGGAATCGGGCTATAGCAGGATCTAGCGCGCAGGAAGCACTGACGGACTCTCGGCAAGAGGACACCCGACAGAACCATCAAGGAGAGACCCAGGCACCAGTCATAGGCATGACAACTGTTGATGAGGAAGTCGATTTAGGTCAAGATGACGATCTTCCACTAAGGATACTGAGGATCAACCCGAGCCAGATGATGCATGGGGACATGGAAGACGGAAGAACTGCATCAAACACCGAGGAAGAGGAGGAGGTGCAAACGATGCAGGAAGAGCGGAGGAGAGAAGGGCAACCGACAGAGTACCAGCGCATAATAGAACAAGAAGGCGAAAGGCTTAGGCGAGTACACTTAGCAAGGGGCGACCATAACCGAGACATCCCCCCAACATCGTCCAATCATCATGTAGCTCCAATCGCTCCCCCCCCGTTGTTCCCTCGACAAGGCCTCTGGTAGGCTGTGAAAGGGGTTTATTTCTATGCCTACATGTTAAACTGCAAGTGCACAGCGCCTGTTGGAGGCGTGGCAAGTACAGGTCGATCCCACAGAGACTTGTGGTGTTGTAGAAGTGATCTAAGGGCTTCCTCTACTGAATTTCAGGTGATATTGTAACAACAGGGGGTTTGTTGCCGATACGGCTAATGTGAAGATTATAACAATGAAATAAAAATGAAATAAAAGCAGTGGGAATGAAAGGGTACTAGGGTTATCACATCCACCTCTAATTCCTATTATGTGTTCAACTAAGTTGAGCTTTTCTTGTTCCTGTTGATGAGTGCCAAATATTACATATTTATACACCTTTTTATTGGCATTTAACTCATCTTTTGTTCTCAGAAATCAGATATTATCCCAAATTCTGTATTTTCTTTGTTTTCAAGAATAAATATTTGTACTAATTAATTTGTGTTTTTAGGTAATAAATAAAGTTCGAGAAACTGAGGAGCCAAAAAGAGCAGAAAATTGAGGCAAGCTGTCTATGGAGCAGAAAGCCAAAGTCATACAAGCCAAAGAATGGGGCAAACTCAACAAGTAGCAACCCAACAAGTAGCAACTCATCTACAAGACATGGGCCCAAGCTATCCAAGACCCGCGACCCGGATCCGAGCCCGTTCAGCTCGAGCCGTTCAGATCGCGTTTAGCTACATCCTACGGTCGCTCCTTCCCTCACATCATTTCTCGATGCCTCCGCTCAACACCAAATCGCCCAAGTTCACCATGAGCCGTTCAGATCTTCCTCAGCTAAATCCAACGCTCGCTGCAGTCCCCATCAAATATCGCTGTCCCTGCCTCACAATGAAACCTCCTACACCTATACCCCCACCCGAGCAAATCCATTTCTTCTTCCTTCTTCTCTTTCTTCTCCCACGACTCCTGCAGAACCCATCCCTTCTCCTTCACCTCCCACACCTGTTGCAGAGACCACCACCACCACTCCATCTCCTATCATCACCAATAACTCCACCAAAGAGCTCTGCAGCCATCTACATGCCCTAGTTCGCACCAGCCTCAGCCTTTAGCTTCTCCAACCCTAGAAGCTAGGGTTAAGGCAGTTGGGATTAGGGTTTCACCACCAACCCGCATGGTCAATTCAGAGGCGAGTGAGGGAAAGAAGAGGTATGGGGTACGCGTATTTGGTGATTTTGGGGGCTTGTGAGATATTTATTTGAGGTTGTTCTTCATTTTTTTGGGAGCCAGTTTTAGTTTAGTTTTCAGAGCATGTTTTAGGGTTTCAGTTCTGTAATTTTAATTTCAATTTGCTTTTATTTTCTGCATCATGTTCTAAACACTCTGCTAGGGTGTAGATGAAACCACTAATGCCTATAAAAAGTTAATTCATTATCAAGTTTCGCTCTATTTAATTTGTATTGCATTAGGGACTATTAGCTAATTGTCAAACAAATTAGCCAGATAGAGTGTACTATAAAAAAGACACTCTATACTAGGAGTTAATTAGTGAAAGCAATTAGCGAAATTTCCACATAATACCTCCAAGGGTAGTGTAAAACTAGAACTTGTGTGTATTACCTTAGTATAGGTTTAGGAGGTGAATTCAATCACCCTAGTGCCCTCAACTCATCAGTTACAACAGCTTTGCTTGTCATTACCTTAGTTTATAATCACTGTCACCATTCCAACTGAGTCGTTTCGACAACAAACCAAAACATCTTTGTCACTTGATAGAAATCAGTTGAGTAAGAACCTTTAGATCACTTAAGCACACCCAGTTCTCTGTGGTTCGACCTGTGCTTGCCACTGCCTGCAAAGGCACTGTGCACTTGCAGATAAGACGTAGGATAAATCACTTTTAATCCCCTACCAAGTTTTTGGCGCCGCTGCCGGGGAACTGGTAGTGTGTTGTTTGCTTCTTATTGCTTTACCTCACTGATCCCATTTATCTTGTATATTTGTGTTAAAACCTCCCTTGTTTACCATCTGTGTTAGTGTAACTTAGTTATTTCAACCATCTTTATATATTGTTGTCATCTGCATCATTACCCTGAGAAGTAGATTAGTGTAGTTCTGATTTCAAGCATAACCTCTGGCATCATAACCCTCGTAAAATATTGCATATTTTAGCTCATCACTCAGATTTGCTTGTTAAAGTTTCTTCTCACCCAATGATTGGCATGTCAAGCTTACATTGTAAGCCTGTTAGTTGTGCCTGTCAATGCCTGTTGCCCATTTACCCTGAACATACTCATCTGCAGCTGTGTCTCATATGTTGCATTTCTGCTTCTTTGCAAAAATTCTTGTTTTGAAATTTTAGTAGCACTTTAATGTTCTTGCTTTAACTATTCAAGTTTGGGAACTAAAACCCTTTGCTGAGTTACCAAGTACTTGAGAAGCTGAGGCATAAACCCAAAGAAGAAAACAAAGGAGCAGAATTGAGGTGGAATTGCCTAAACCCAGTGCTATACTGGTGGTATTCTGTTTCTATCCTTGCTTACATAAATGATTTAGCATGCTTGATTGTTTAATGATCTTTTGAAGCTCACCTTTGAGTCATTGATCTGTGAGAGCTGTAACTATTAGCTCCATCTGCCCTGAGTTCCAGCCCTTGCAGCTGTAGAGCCTGAGTGGCTACCTGGTTAAGCTAGTTAGCTGAAAGCTCAAGTGACATCAACTGAGTGAGTTGATGCCACACACCCTCTACTCTTGTGCATGCTAGTTAGATGAAACCTTGCTTGAGACTTTGTGTTAGTTCTCATCTGCCAAGATTGTTCTCAACCTCATCTGTGAGAGGTGTCAACCCTGAGCTGACCTGCAACCATCAGACCTGGTCCCTGTGCATGATGAGCTAAACCCCTTGCTGCATATTGCTCCATCTCTGGGATTCCGTTCA